>OZ017739.1:271822028-272054528 GCA_963969285.1 Odontomyia ornata | reverse complement strand
ATTTCATTCACCTATCACCCCCAAATATCCAGCAATGATCATCCGTCGTCGCGACTTCAATATCTCGCACATCGACGGCATCGGTGTTAGGACCAAGCACGGCTACCGCCAAACTACCATGCATGCTCCCATGATCCCCAAATACCCAGCAACGGCCATCAATCGTCGCCACTTCAATATATTCCACATCGGGGGCATCGATGCTAGGACCAAGCACGGTTAACGCCGAACCACCATGTACTCACCTATGAATCCGAATTGCCCCGCAAAGACCATCCGTCGTCGCCATATGCACATCGGCGGGATTTGTACATGGACCAAACACGGCTACCATCGTACCACCATGCATTACCCCATGATCCCCAAATACTAACCAATGAGCATCCGTCGTCGGCACTTCAATAAATTGCACATCGGCGGCATCGGTGCTAGGAGCAAGCATGGGTACCGCTGAACCACCATATATTCACCTATGATCCCTAAATACCTCGCAATGACTATCCATCGTCGCCACGTCAATACATTGCACATTGGTGCTAGGACCAAGGATTATTGTGCATGCACCCGCAACGATCCACTACCGCCAATCGCATTCATTTCACATCGGCAGAATCAGTTCCAGCACCTAGCAACGAAGTGAATTCCTATTTGACCCTCATGCATGTTATGCTCATCACAATCCACCGTATGGCCACCACCCGCCGTCACCAAACATGCATACTAAAAAACCACCACTGCCAGTTTCCCAACAAACTGCCTTTACTATTTCCAATAAGGATTCGGGCGAAATGGGATAATTTAGCCGAAAATTTAGATCGCAGCATGAGTAAACTTCGACTTAAAACAGATTATCGCGCAAATGTCGTTTTGCTGTCCGCCCGGAGTGTAAACGGTTCTGCTTTTTCGTTACATCTGAAAATTTTTACCCCACAGTAAAGAAGTTTCACTTCAATAATCTAAAATCCCCCTCACCGCTCTGAAGGTAAGAGGAATTCACTATTTTAGTAGCAATTGAAGTGTTGAATATATTTTAGAAAAATCGTTTGAAATGGCTTACAATAGAAGTATTTATGTAACAGAACATTTTCCTTCAACTGTGTTTGAACTTCAAGATGGCTACAAACCAAATTATCATCTGCTTTTAAAAATAAGGGTACCTTCGAAAAATTTGCTTTTCCGGCTGTCGGTGCTACGGGGATTATGTTATTGAAAGAATATGTTATGAAAAGTTTAGTGTCTGGTTTGATAGAAAGTAGAAGAACCGTGTATGATTATTGTAATCGGTGAAAATTCAAACGGCTTTAGCTCCGTAAATTTTATTGAAACGAGTCGGATATAAGGATGTTTTGAAGGGCTACTTAAATATCTAATTTCATCCAATAATGTTAAATTTACAAATGGTAATGTTAAATTTACAAATCCTAATATTATTAGACAAGTTCAACGAATTTCAACCTCTAATTTACTTGTTATTGGATTTACCTTCATGGTTTTTTTCACTTTTAGAATGTAGGTATTTATCTTCAGCTACTCATCAATGAGTTCAATCGAGTGTTAATAACATGTACGAGGTGCGTTCGAAAAGTAAGGTGACTGTATTTAAAAAAAAATATTTGTTTATTCGTCAATATTTATGTTGTCCCCTTCAAAGTAATCAATACACTTGTGCCAACGCTTTTTCCAATCCCTGAAGCACTTTTCGGTATAGCCTTCAGCTCTCCCAGCGATGCAGTTTTTATCTCCTCAATCGTTGCAAATCTCCGTCCTTTCATAGGTCTCTTCAGATTTGGGAACAAGAAAAAGTCATATGGGGCCAAATCCGGTGAATGAGGCATGATTGTGGTGTTGTTTTTGGCAAAAAAATTCTTGATCTTTGATCCATTTTTTTCGATAGCAAAAAATCGCAGAGCACGCACCACACTTCTAACCGTTATACCTCTCACTAACAAACTAAACATATTATATAGCTGAAACTGTAAATATATGTTCGGGACGAGTGTACCAACATAAAAAAATGAACAAAATTGATAATCGAATGTACGCTGCCCGCGAAATTTGAAAGTCACTTTACATTTTGTACACACCTCGTATATTAAATTTTGAAGCTGAGGAAAAATTACACAAATTTGTTCAACATCCACATTTAAAGCGGCCGCCATTTTGTTTACTCGAAAATTTCGTACATTCGTAAAAAATGTTTATGGTTCGCTCCCCTATATGGGGAGACTCCCTTTAAAATTCTGAATTTTATTTCACGACCGAACTTTCAAGAAGCCATCACTTGTAACGTTTCCACAAAGTTTGATAACCGTACCTTCTACAGTTTCGGATGGCTGTGGTGTACAGACGGGCACAGGTCATGATTTCAAAAGGGTTTTGTATTTCATTGTAGTGCAAAATCCTAAAAATATTACTAATGACCAAATGGACCCAAAACTGCAAGTAAAATTTAAAAATTTATGTAAAAATGAACCCATGTCGATAATGGCCAATAGCGGTGTTGGGGATATTGTCCATAATATCATAGAAGTCATTTTACTTTTGAAGCCAGTCAGCTTTTAACTTTCGAATGGGACGAAGTGCACACGCAGGCAATTGATTTGATTACAATTTAAAATGTGGGTTCCATTACTTCGCAAACGTAATTATTCGATGATGTACGAAAATTTCCATGAAACCAAATATTGGAGATATTTTAAAACGTTTCTGCTTTTGCCAGACAAAATATTCAATTACACCCGGTGGGTAAGAAACAATTATAAGTCCTTAAGAACGTATACGTTCTATTACGAGTAAATCTTGCAATTTTAAGTTGTTGAAAGACGCATCATATTGGGTAAGATTGATCTGACCATAAAATTTCACTTGTACCATTAGAAAAAGTATCAAATTTCTGTAAGCCACAGCAAGGACGAAGATGTTGTACAAGTGTGCGCTTGAAAGGACTTCCTTTACCCTAAAATGAAATGGAAGAAAATAAATTGTTTGCATCAGAGCTGTTAAGCATCTTGGAAGGTCACGTTGAGTCGCCATTCAATTTCACTAACTTAGAAGCGATTTTCAATATGGTAAACTGGTAACACCAATTTCCGTTTGTAATAATTTTTATTGGTTTCATCGATCGTAATTCAATGAATTGCGTGACAACCTTTTTTCATTTTAAAAAACTTACAAGGGCTTAAATATTAAACATATGTACTTTTGATATGACAAAATTAGAATACGTTTAAAACAAAAAACTGTGACAACTTACATTTATTAATTCGAATTTTTGCGGCTCTAACCTGGAATAAATTAAAATTTATTATTAAAACAGAGTCTGATGTGTTTACTTACTAAATACAACAATTATTTTAAATTATAATTAGTTATTTAAAAATTTCATACCTATACACAGATTCATCATACACTAAAAGTATCCTTAATGGCTGCGTAGGACTACGTTTTCTTATGATATGAGCTGGCTCCACGTTCACGCCGTGTATAACCTGGAAAGATAAAGCAGTTCCTGAATATTCATAAAGTAGTTCTAGATGTAGCTGAGGTTAAGGAAATATTTCGAATTATTCTGATAATTTGTTAACTTGCTTTAGAGTGAAGATAATTTCAAAAGTTAGAGCGATTCACTTATTTACCGCTAATTAGATTACGAAGAATTTCAGGAAATTTCTTAGTTTTGACCAAAGCTGAAATCACAAAGGAGAATTCTTTTGTCAGGAGTACGAGTCGATGCTAATATTTTAATTTTTCTTTACCCTCATTTTATCCTTTCGCTCAATTATGTTTTCAACCGCAGACAACTTTATAGATCCAAACAAAAGCACGGCATAATTTTGCTAGCAATGTAAATTCATGATATTGAAACCATTTGTGAAAACTAGCAGAAGGCTTAAAGAATAAACGAGAGGGTTCTAATTACAACACCATTCGAATAATTTTTTTTATCACGGATGTGCTACACGCATTTAATAAACACGTAAAAGTAGCAGGAGTGTGGTCCTGCCAGGAAGGCATTGTAAACTAATTAGAAATTCAAGCAGCGTCTTCTGAATGTCAAAACTTGACTCATATATATATTCCATGAATTGAAATCGGAAACTTAATATATGGTTACTATGAACTTTGATTTTTCGCCATTTTATTTTCAGTGCGCTGACGACAACAGCTTAGTAGACATGATAAAATATTAATATTACAAAATATTTCTAACATTATCATCAAAATCCTTACACATCTGTAGTGTGAGTCCTTTGCGAAGTTTATTTACACAGTACCACATGTGTTGTTGTTGCGATTAACAAATTTTCAATCGTTTATAACCTAGCTGTTTATTGCTCGATTTTTATGAAACTTAAAGAAGACATGCAAATAATACCAGAAAATTCAAACATATATTTTTGGCAAATTTAAGAGCCACCTTTCGATTTTATAGAAGAAAATGTATAATTCATAAAATGTATACTATTATTAACGAATTTGACGGATTTTTGACATCTCACGTTTTATTTTCCCTTGTACTCATAATTACTTACATGTTTTTTGTCAGATTTTTCGATCCAAAGATGTCCAATCGCGAGGGAGACACCAATTTATGATACATTTCCCCGCACCCTATACCCTTCCATGCAAATGCTTCTAGTTTGAGACCTGTGTTGAAAAGTTCTCATCAATACTATATTGGCTACCTTTGGTAAATTTTTTTTCCAGGAGTCACCTCCCTATATGGGGAGACCCCCCTTAAACACCATAAAATATTTTTTTTTTGCGCTGAAAATTTTGAGAGGGCACCACCTTTGACCTACGTTCTAAATTTTATCACTATAGGATCTGTGGCTTGAGACAAAACTTGCTGTGACGCACGGACGGACGGGCAGGTCGCGACTTGAGTAGGGTATAGTAAAATTATTATTTTTTTTTGTAGCTCTACAGCCCCTTTCCGACCTTCGCTTAGAGATAGTTAGAGTATCTCATTATCATCTTTGAATGTATTCGGCACTCCATAAGGTGATATGGTCAGTATTACGCTTTGGCCGTGTGTCCGTCCACCCAGCTGCGATACGTTCTGATTTTAAGCCAGCACGTATCATAACTGAACGGGCTTAAAGTCCGTCCGACAAATTACTCGAAGTAAATATCGTTGCCGCTAACGAGATTCGGCTTACGGAATAAGTGCTCTAACCACTACACCACGCGGAATACGTAAAATTGTTTTACAATACCCTAAAAATGTATGTAGTACAACAAAGTTGCAGTTTATGTATTAGCTA
The DNA here is from genome assembly GCA_963969285.1 of Odontomyia ornata. NCBI lineage: Eukaryota > Metazoa > Arthropoda > Insecta > Diptera > Stratiomyidae > Odontomyia > Odontomyia ornata. The sequence goes on along the minus strand of OZ017739.1, from coordinate 272,049,261 downwards.
ATACGATAAAGAACACATTGAGCATGAAATTAGTACCTCTTTATTTGTCGCTCTAAGCTTCATCGCACGGTTAAATCTGCTGCGTAAATACATACATAAGTATGGATTATCAAATTTTGCAGTAGTATTCGAACGTGATTTTTGTGATACGGAAACTTTTCAAACGAGCTTTGCAGGAACATCGTACCACATACGACGTATAGCGAGACATAGGATGTGCGCCTGGTAAAAACTTTCTTTTTAACCCCCAACCCTAAATGGGACAGGCTGCGACGAGACCTCTACAGGGAGACGGGAGAGCTCACCCCAAATAGTATAGTCGTGGTGATGCTTGTATCGGTTGACAAATGCAACCACGTGGCACATTATGTTCGGGTACTCTTAAAAGATAAAAGGGACTCACAGCAGCAGGTGAAATCGGGACTGGGGGATCGCTTCTCTGGCAATTCTTCTTTCCCTCTCTCCACCCACTAGAGGAGGAATCCCCCAGCTTGAAGGAGCGGCACGGCATAACAAAATGTAACCTGGCCTGGTAATGTGTCGAACCATTCCAGGCTGGGTTTTTGGGATAACAGGAGCGCTGTTTAGTAGATAGTTTAGTCGCTCGCGAGTACGAGAGTCCCACACTTACTGCGTAAATGGTATTCACATTCCAACCAAAAACAAATTGGGTAAACAGACCTACGCTCATGTCAGAAGGGTTTTGTATTCAATTCGCAAAATGCAGTCACCAGATTGAATCAAATCAAGAAACATGTCAAAGACGATTTTATTGGAGAAAATATGAAATACGAATATCATACTATTATTAACAAACTTGAACGAATTTCGACTCCGGTCTTTGTTATTGTTATACTCATAAATATCTCCCTTGATAATTATTTCAGATGTCCATCCGCGACGGAGGAAACACATTTTACATGTATTTGTCCCCTGTGCCCCCACTGAAGCAAAAACTGACAGTTTAAGAACTGTTTTCAAAAGCTCCCATGAAAACTTTCATTTCATACTCATATCGGCTACGTTTGATGATTTTTTTTAGGGGCCACTCTCCTGTACTGTTATCATCGATTAATGGCCAATTTTTTCGAATCCTAGAATGGTTACAAAGCCCTTTTGCCAGGAGCTATCTCTCGCCTCCTTGACTTGTTTCACCTATGAGCATTAATTGTAGGTACTCATCTTCAGTCATTCATTAAATTGAATCAAGTGTTCAAAGCATGCACCTTAAACGCTGAAGTTGGGAAAAAAAACTCAAAATTATTCAATCTTCGCAGTTAAAACATCCACTTTTTTGTTTTACGATTACTGATAGCACTAGCTGAACCGATTCTCAAAGTTATTCATGACGCCTATCATTCCTGAAATTTTCATGCAAATCCTAGCAAAACTGTAGTGTCTGAGTCGGTAAAAAGCGCATGTTGTTCCATAGCCATATGTTGCCATCGTAATACATGCAGCGCATGTTGTTCCATAGCAATACAGGAAAATTCAAACCGCGATAACTTCGCTAAATATAGTTCAATCTTTATGAAACTTTCAGGATAGATTATAAACATTCGTCTATGTGCTGAATTTCATTGAATTTAAGAGTACCGTTAAGATTTAATTCAAGAAAACATAAAATCGATAAATCATACTATTACTAACAAAGTTGAGTGAATTGCGACTTCTAACGTATTTGTTGTTGTTGTACTCACCAAGGCCTACATTTCTGATTTTTTTCAGATTTTTCAGATCACAGGTGTCCAATCGCGAAGGGGGGGACACAAATTTTTCGTGTATTTCCCCTCCCTGTGCGCCCCTCGAAGCAAATTTTGCCAAACTAAGACCTGTTTGTATTGGGTATCAACATATCGGCTACCTTCAATGAAATTTTTTTTCGGGGGGTCACTCCCCTATATGGGGAGACCCCCCTTAAATACCTTATAAAATTTTGTTGTAGTCGAACTTTGAATAGAACACCACTTTACACCTACATACAAAATTTGATCTTTCTAGCTTGAGTAGTTTCCGAGAAAAACTGCTGTGACACACGGACGGACGGACGGACGGACAGACAGACGGACAGACAGGACGCGATTTTAGTAGGGTTTCGTAAAATAATTTTACAAAACTCTAAAAAGGCCTTCAAGCAGCTACAAGGCATTCAATCTTAAAGGTGTTCACTGAAATGACGAATTAATGTTAGTGCTAAAATAACTAGTGAAATTTTCACTAAAATCTATACAAATTCCAACAATTTACATAAGTACTTAATATGGACCAAAAACATGTTCTAAAGATAAAGTTGGTTATATTATCTCAAATCTTATTGAAGAAGGTAAAGTGCCTATTTTAGAGTCATCTCCAGTAAAGTTTCCTTGATATACGTGTAGTTTTAATTTTTCTTTATTTCTGTAAATTTTTGAAAAATTTGAAATCTGCTAAATAAAATTTCGGACATGGGAGTACTGATTTAGTGCATTTCATCGGGGTATTGAATTACCGAATGCAATCGAAATCAGCTGGTTCGATTTACCGTGGCGACACGAGGAAAGACAAAGAAGAGATCTCAACGGAAAGTCGGCTTACAACCGCGACCATGAATAGAAGGAGAACATGGCCGCCGTGAAAAATACATTCGGTATGCAAGATGTTGGTAAAATGCCGTCAAGATCAATTAAAATCGGGTAGTAATTTCAAAAGTTTTAACTAAAAACAATTTCGAAGCATTCATTCTTTTTAACTCCAATACACTACCATCCCCCTGCGGAATCGTGCTCCCAAGGAAAATTAGATTTGCGTAGGACGGGGACAACATCTTTGACGGTGACCGTGTCTATCTGCCGTTCGTCTCGAGAGTTGTTTCGTCTTATTCGTTGGCCATTCACAACGCTGTGATTTCTATTTGAAATTAATTCGGGCAAGAGTTTGCACGGCATTCGTGGTAAAAGGCATCATGACAGCGGGAAAGTGCATGACGTGCCGCGACCGCACTGTTTGCACGATGAAAACCGAATAAGATGTGCAGTGATGATGATCGTTGGTCGGTTCTCTGTGGATTATCATTGACAAAGAGTGATACGGCAGACAGTTAACCTGAACGTCAGGCTGGCCATCAGGTTTGCATGCAAAGGCCACCTGCACCGCGACCATGAAATCCTCACAGATTGCGATCGGTTGGATAGTAGGACCGGATACTCGACCAGCAAATGCAGCCAGCTGCAATGGGGCCTTTGGAATTCGCGGACCGCGACATCCGACACCGTCATCCAGTTGTCGCGAGTGTTTGTATTTGGAGAGAAAATTTCAATTGATCGACGATGGAATTGGTAGAGACGCAAGAAAATTAAACAGTGAGATTGAAGAAGAGGAATTGAAAACACAAGTACCAGATACAGCAGAGGGGAATAGGAAAAGTATGAAAATGGAAAGTGCGATTGAGAGTGGAACCTGGAACGCGTGAAAATGTGGCACAACCCATTGTGATTTCGATAATGCTCAGTCGTCAGATATCGGAAGCGTGTATTTGCGTATATATGACGGTGCTCGAATAGATTTATTTTGAAATGAAACTTAGTGGCGTTAAGACCATGGATTGCGAACATTTATATTCCAAATTGGTAAAAGTTAACGCTCAGACAGTGAATCGCTAATCATACATTCAAATTGTATTTGTGTTTTCTGTTTGTCTACCACGGCATGAGAGGATCAAAGGAGTCAAATCTTCAATTATATAGAAATAAATTTACGTTACTACAAATTTTTTTTTCGTTTTAATTTTGATGTCATTTCAAATGTCGAAAACGTAATTGCTCGATTTTTTCAAGTTTTACACATACAAGCAAACTTTGCTTTTTGAAGGCTAATTGCAATTTGTTGATAAGAAAGCTTTTACGAGAAATTTCTTATTAACCTTTGTTTTAAAACACGCAATTATGTATTATTATTTAATGTCGGTATATTTAAAATAAATGAATGGTTGAAATTGAAAGCTCGGCCTTTTCCTTTCACTTAACCTGACTGGATAGAGGACCTGCATCGATGGCAGACTTTTCCTCCAATATGGGCTAGCCATTGGGCGTGCTCTTTCTTTCTCTTGCTTAACAGGGGTTCTCGCCGGGTAAAGTGGCCTTCCGCTCGCGTGCCTATTTATGGCATAGTGTTTTGAGATTCTCTCACATAATACTATGACACAAATCTGCCACGTTTATATTTTTCATTTGAAGGACAAACTCATTCAAATTAAGTTTGTATGAGTTTTTCACTGAAATGAAAAATATGGCCACGTTTACGTTTGGATCTTGATCGGGTTCGGTGGTGGGAGGGGGCACCGCTACCATCTGGATGCCATACTATTATTTGTGGGCCATAAGGATTGTCGGTAACGACGAAGTCTCCACCAGCCCGTCCGTTTTTGCCCGGCCCAATTTGGTCTTCGAATAAACATTGCAACCCTTAGTAGGTTACCTCGCCATTTTTCCATATTTAATTCGTGAATGCGAAATTTTTTTGTCGTGAGTCCTTTTGCTGGGGGAAAAAACCCACCCCATGACACCGCAACGCTAGCCTGCCAGCGCATTCACGCGTCCCCAGACAAGGCCAATCTCTGCGGATCTCAACATCCTCTTCCGCTGAGGCAGCAGACCATCGCTGCAGTCCTGAACGGACATTCAGCTACGCATTACACTACATCCGTGATGATGCCTCCTGGCCTACATATCCTGGATAATCCACTTTTGTGTAGAATGTTGGGCGAGTCGACGTTGAAAAAATCGTCAATATGCTCACAACAGAACGTCTTGAGCGGATGAACATAGACGTTGACAGGATTTTTGATGTGCTTGTGATAGTCACACCGTTCCTGGAATATTGCCAGGAAGTACGAGTATAGCGCTGTAGGGATAGTGTCGGGGGTCAAATGAAGTCACTGAACAACAAACAGAGCGACAGAAATTCCGACATGAAGCTCAACAGACGCGGAGTCCGAACGAGATATGCAACTGATAAGCATTATATAAGTCGGCCAGGATACGGCTACGCAAACATAGATGGGCAGCAGTACGGTTCGCTGCTGGCAAGATCTTTTGCATGACGTGAACAAGCTGGGCCATAAGCTAGCTAAGCGAATATTCAGTGTTCTACGGGCTTCCTATTTACATGAAGGTGGAATGATAGACAAGATAGTGCGGGCTCTTTTTCCCGCACCTCATCCGTGTTGGTGTCGTCTACGAAAAACAGTGTTGGCATGCCCATGTTTCATACACAAGGTACTTAAGTTCTGCCAAAAAAGGCAGGGAAGGCTATAGGACTAGAGGGCGTCCCAGCTAGACTATCTTTGTCCTGACTTGTTGGTCAGTTTGTTCAATGCGTGCATTCATGAAAAGTTCTTCCTGCAGCACTAGCAATTAGCGATGATTCTATTGAACAGCAAAGTTAAAAGCAACTCGCAGTCTCTATCTGTATACCGCCCATTATGTATGCTAGATATGGTTAAGAATGGGCCGGAAAGACTGACATGATCCATGGTGCTACACTGAAAAAAAAATTCTTACCAATCCTACCTGCAGCAAACATAACTATAAGCTCGGCAGGTATAATTTATTGCTGGAAATATAATTTTGATTCATATCTCTGAGGAACGTATACGAGGAATTCACACGCATCAGATAAGATATATCTGTGACAAGTATTGCACTTTTATTGAAATTCGCACTTACGATGGGTATTCAAATATAAACGAGCGTTTTGAAAGCAGACTTTTATTTTACGTTTATGAAGAAAACACACTTTACAGTTATTTTTCCACATAGTTACTCTCCTTAGTTGCGTGTATATATTTTTCCCATCGAACAAGTAGTGCCGTTTTTGGAGAATGGCTTTGGGTGGGTAGACAACCAGTAGCGCAAAAACCGATCAGCTATTGATCGTTCGCAAGACGCTGTCTTCCAAGTGCTTCTTTCATAATCTCAAAATTATGCAAATCGCCTGGTGAAAGGTCAGGGCTGCAGGGAGGTGGCGTAGCGTAATGTAGTGCAATGAATTTCATCCTATTTTTGGATTGTTAGCACTGCAATGTTTGGTCTTGCATTATTGTGCAGAAGTAGGACGTCTTGGATGATTTGACGGCACATTTTTTTCCCGATATGTAGTTCGAAACTAATCAAGAAGTTCACAGTAGTAAATAATGTTTATTGTGCCACGAAAGGGAGGGAAATCAACAAGTGAAATTCCTTAAGAGTCCCAAAAACCTGTGTACATCACCTTACCGGCTGACAAGCGAATTTTGGCTTTTGATGGTCCTAGCTCCTCCTTTTTAGGGTTTTGTACTAAAATTAAAAAACCTATTGCTGTTGACCTGTGTCCGTCTGTATGTCACAGCAGTTTTTCTCCGAAACTATAGAAGCTACAGCCATGAAGCTTTGTGGAGAGGCCGGAAGTGGTGACTTCTTGAACGTTTAAGGGTCAAAAATTTCTTCAAAGGGTTTCAAGGGGGTCTCCTAACATAGGGAGGTTACCCCCCAAAAAAAAATGTTCACCATTGGTAGTCGAATAGGGTATTGTTGGAAAGGTCTTAGTGATATATTTTCAAAACAAGTGTTAAAATTGCCTTATCAGTACCGTGGAGGGCAAGAGAAGGGGAAATGTGTGAACTTTTCGCATACCCCCGATCGCGATTGGACATCTTTCATCCGAAAAATCTGACAAAATTCCTTTATGAGTACAACAACAATAAATGCATGAGAAGTTGAAATTCACTCAACTTTGTTAGTAATAATATGGGTTATCCATTTTACGTTTGGGAAAGTGAAGCTAAAGAAAACACATAAAATATTAAGCTGGAAACGAAATTTTTTATTCAATATAAAGATTGAACCTTGGCATTATACATATAGGGTGGTTCATAACAAGTGTACACATTTTTGGTTAAAAAAAAACCATAGTTTTTGTGAAGATTGAGCTGTAATATTTATTTATTATGAAAATTTGGTCCCAAAAAATTAAATATGAAACATTACTTTGGGCATATGTTCACCTCGTGCTGCTTTACAGACTATTGACTTATTGAAAACCAAGTTTGGAAATCGAATAATTTCACGAAATGAACCCATAAATTGGCCGGCGAGATCGTGTGATTTGGCTCCTTGTGACTTCTTCCTTTGGGGATTTCTGAATGATAGTGTTTACGCCTCAGACTACTGAAGCATTAAAAAACAATATTCGAGCCAACATACGCCTAATAACGCCGGAAACGAGCGAAATTGTCATCGAAATTTGCAATCATCGTTTGAGTCTGTAAAGCAGCACGAGGCGCACATATGCCCGAAGTAAACATTACAGCTCAATCTTCACAAAAACTATTTTTTTTTCTACAAAAATGTGTAAACTTGTTATGTATCACCCTTTATAACACAACATCATTCAAATGTCCTCCACGGGACCTCTTACAGGCCTCAACTCTTTTGAGGGTATTTTCAACGACTTTTCGGCACATTTCCGGCAATATCTCGGCCATAACTTCACGAATATTGGTTTTCAATTGCTCAAGATTTTGAGGATTGTTCGCGTAAACACGATCTTTCACATAGTCCCATAAAAAGAAATCCAAAGGTGTTAGGTCGCAGGATCTTGCGGACCAATTGACATCACTCAATCTCGAAATTACGCGTCCTGGAAATTTCTCTTGCAAAAGTGCTCGATTAGCCTGTGTTGTGTGGCTTGTGGCTCCGTCCTGTTGGAACCACATATCCACCAGATCATAATCTTCAATTTCTCTCCAAAAATAATCGGTTAACATCCGTCCATAGCGGTCAGAATTGACTGTAATGGCCATACTACGGGCCAATAACACCACCAGACCATAATGCACACCAAAGGGACACTTTTTTCCGGATGAAAAGGCCTTTCTGCGATCACCTGAGGATTTTGAGAGTCCCATATGCGGCAATTCTGTTTATGTACGTAACCACTGAGCGAAAAATGAGCCTCATCACTAAAGAAAGTTTTGTTCGAAAAATCGTTATCAATGGCTTGTTGTTCAATGACCCAATTCGCATACATTCTGCGTTGTGTATGGTCTTGAGCCTTATGTTCTTGAGTGAGTTGGATTTTTTACGGATGGAGATGCAAATCCAAATGCAAAATCCGTCACAATGATCCGTAAGACAAGCCCAAATGTTGATCACGTCAAAAAATCGACAAATACGGGTCTTCCTCCACACTTTGAGCAACGACAGCGATATTTTCAGCAAAATGAATGATGCGATGATGCACAGGCCTTGCAATATCAATAACCAATCCAGTCTCTTCAAATTTGCTCACTGTCTTCGAAATTGTTTGCTGTGAAGGTCGATTATGTCGACCGTAATCGGCTCGTAAAGCCCTAAATATTGATACAGCAGAATCACCATTTTAAATAAAATTTAATAATTTTAACGTGTTCTTCGACTGTTAAACGATCAATATTTCTAAATGGCAAACCTTCAACTAAAAAAACACGCTTTGGGTGACATTTAATTTTGACAGATGTCAAATGGCAGGGTTATACTTTCCTACCACGAAATGGATAACCCTGTATGATTTATTGATTTTACAATTTCTTGAATAAAATCATAACGGTACCTTTAAATTCAACGAAATTCTAGATATCAATGACTATTTATAAAATTGACCTGCCCTGATTATAGCGGTTTGAATTTTCCTGTATTTCTATGGAACAATATCCACCGTATTACTATGTAAACATATAGCTATGGAACAATATGCTCTATTTACCGACTCAGACAGTACAGGTTTGCTAGGATTTGCATGATAGTTTCAGTAATGATAGGTCTCATGAATATCTTTGAGAATTGGTTCAGCTAGTGGTATCAGTAATCGTAAACAAAACGTCGGCTGTTTTAAATGAGAAGATTGAATAATTTTGAATTATTTTTCCCCAACGTCAACGTTTAAGGCACATGCTTTAAACAGTTGATTCAATTTAATGAATGACTGAAGATGAGTTTCTACAATTAATACTCATACGTGAAATAAGTTCCAGTAGGCAGGAAAGGTTTTGTAACCATTCTAGGGTTCGAAAAACATTTTCTGATGCCATGAATCGATGATTTGAATTATTCACCAAATACTTGTTTAAGAAAGCGTTCAAATTTATCCAAAATATGCAGAGTTTCGTTCATAAGCACATAACAGCCACGTTTTTGTTCCATGTTAAATAATTTTTCTGAATGCTTGGTTCATTGAACATATTCAAGTAAACCACTATTCCATAGATTTTTATGAAAATCCGAAGAAAATAAGAGTCCTTGGCCGATTCGAAATATACGAGTATATTAACTATCAACATGTGTTGTTTCTGTAATTCCATGCAATTGAAATGACGATAACTCACTTAATAATGATTTGATTTTCATGAAATGTTGTAGGTATAAGGGTCTTATATCAAACTACATAGCTTAAGGACACCGTTTCGATATTTAGGGGAAAATGTAAAATTTACAAATCATACCATTATTAACAGAGTTGAATGAATTTCGATTTCTGAGGTATTTGTTGTCCTTGGACTCATAAAGACCTACTTTCGCGATTCTTTTCGGGATTTTGGCTCAAAGGTGCCCAAGCGTGTAGGGAGGGGACACAAATATTATTCGTGCATTTTGCCACTACCCCCCCAATCCTAATGAAAAAATTTACTTATTTTTCAGATTCTGAAAGTGTTAAGACCTTTCATTTGACACCCGGCTCAACTACATTTCATGAAAAAATTTGTTAAAGGCCACATTGTTATAAGGGGAGACCCTTTAAAAAATTTTGATATATTTTATATATGTTGTCTCCTTCAAAGTAATCAATATACTTGTTTCAACATTTTTTCCAATCCTCGAAGAACTTCTTATAAGCACTTTCGGTATAGCCTTGAGCTCTTCCAGCGATACAGCCTTTATCTCCTCAATCGTTGCAAATCTCCGTGCTTCCAAAGGTTTCTTTAGTTTTGGGAACAAGAATAAGTTTTGGGTACAAGAAAAAGACACATGGGCCAAATCCGGTGCATATGGTGGCTGAGGTATAATTGTGGTGTTGTTTTTGGCCAAGCAATTCTTGAATTTTGATCCATTTTTTTCGATATCAAAAAATCGCCGAGCGCGCAAAACACGTCTAACTGTTATGCCTCTCACAATCAAACTACTAAACATATTATATAGCTGAAACCGTAAATATATGTTCGTGACGAGTGTACCAATATAATCGAATGTACGTTGCCCGCAAATTTTGAAAAGTCACCTTACTTATTGTACACACCTCGTGCATCAAATTTTCAGGAAAGAGCTTTCAAGTCAAGGTCAAGTGGACCTAGTTTAAAAAATGATGGTGGTTTTGAAAATAAAGTTTTGATTTTTGTTCCAGCCTAATCACATAACCTCTACTAAATCAGTCATAAGTCATAAACCTTTGTTTATCAACAATATTTAACACTTCAATTAAACTGAATACGCTTTAGTTCGTTGCTTTTTCGAATGCAAAGAAATCTTAAAAAAGGCAACCAAAATCTGTTTTATCCGTCGTATGCGATTGAACTGACATACCTTGTGTGTATAAAATGATATCGGAAAACTGATCTGAAAAGAATTATATTACATACAAGAGACGTGTTTTTGTGAACATCTACACATGATGCATGAATTAATTTCTTCTAAATCATGAACTTAAGTCAAACCTCTCTTAGTTTGGACTTGCAAAATCGGTCATTACAATATATGCAAGGACAATCTTCATGGTTGTTTTTGATTTGAAATCTTCTCTACTGCAGGAACTAAAGTTCAAAACTTTGGTATCTGCTTCGTTTTTCGGGTTTCGAACTACTTACAAAACCCCATTGAAATCGGTTTTTTCTGTGCGTCTGTTCGCCTGTCCATCCATCCTTCTAAATGGGTGTCACAGCAGTTTTTCTCTGAAGCTACAAATATTAAACTTGTATGGTAGATCAGATGTGATGACCCCTTGATAGCATGGTATTAATAAACTTTTCGTAGATTTTTAAGGGAAGGTCCGCCTTTATCGGAAGGGAAGCCTTAACAATTTTTTTAGCGAAGATAGTTTTGAGGGGTGTACTCCAGTAAATATTTTCAATACCTCAACTTTCGAGAGTTGTCATATTTGAACAATTCACTGAATTTCATGTTTGTAATATAGCATTTTTAGTTCCCGAGAAAACTTGCTGTGATGCACGGACAAACAGACAGAAGGCGGAACTAATAGGAATTTTGTAACGATAGTCCAACTTCCCCGTAAAACAAGGAAGAAGAGCAGTCAGGCCAGGAAATTAAAGCAGTCCTCTACATCAATTAGTGTAGAATTTGCACAACATAGAGTAGCGTGTGGATGATTTCATTGGAATTAATTTTCCATTGGCAAATTTTACAAAAAGCTTGTCTACACACGTGATTTTCAATGCATACGTAATGTAGGATTCCTGGCTATGAAATGAGAGCAATGAACATTATAACGAACGGAGCTCATTCATAATTTGATTTTCTATGAATAGAGAAACGTTTCGAAACAGTTGTATTTATAAATATATATGTGCTCATCTTAATCCATGACAAATGACAGAATTAGTTATTAATTCAAAGTGACAAATAAAATAAGAAAACTAAACTAATGAATTAGTCTTGGTTGGTTTTTCCTGTTTTGTAAAGGGTGTAAATATCTTCACAGTTTCAATGAACATAAACTTCTCTAAACTTAAAACAGGTCGAAGTGGTAGGAGAGTTGTAGTTAATGAAGGATGTTCATAGTCTGCTCAGAACTGCAGGGATGGTCTGCTGCTTGGGCGAGCGACGGTGTTGGTGCTCGCGGGATTGGCGAGCACCAACACCTTTTATACAAGATGCAAATAAATACTTTTTTTCTTCCAATGTTTTTTATTTTCCAAAAAAAATTTTGCTACATTTATACCATCAACTTACATAGCTTTCATGCTAACTTTGTGTGTGTTTCCACTTGAATTAATTTGCTAAGATATTTAAACCGAAAATTTATTAAGTAAATGGAACATGTTTAGGTAGTGTTTAATTTCGTATTTTTATATGTTTAATGTGCATCCGGTAATTATCACTATCAGTAAATATTAACAAGAAAAATGTTACCTTCAGTTAAAATAAACAAAAGGGTACTTACACAATCCTCCTCTGACAAGCGCTCGTTGATGAGGTGTGTAAGGCCTGCGAACACTTCGATTATTTATTTCTAGCAACTAAAAATGATGCAGTGGGTGTAACTATAACGTAAATATAAACTAAAATCACACTCGAAGAGTCTTAGGCTAACTTTCACTTTTCGTCCAAAAAAGCTGCTTTGTATATCTTGCATACGACTGTCCGGGTACGTACTAAACTTGGGCCTTTCTTCTGCTGCTTTGTAGCTCTTTCTGGTATTTTTCTACCGTTGTTGTTAGCGCGGTATGGCCACTGTACGAACAAACTTTGATGATGCTATATCGGATTGAATCTCTGCCAGATGCACTTTTTTCAATTCAGTAATAAATTGTACGATACTAAACATTCAGTTTGCGCAGTCTTTCTCTGCGACTAAGATTGGACTAACGGTAGAATTTTGAATTTCAATGGTTTGCAATCGACATTATTGTTTTTGTTATCGTTATATTTTCGATTGGACTGCTGCTGCTATCGAAAAGCACATTAACTATTTGAGGACTCAAATGCCAGGCTCGCTATCAATGGTTTGCTTGATGTTTTCGATGGCGGAAACCACGATTGAAAATTGGCACAAAACTACAAATTTTTCACTGGGATTACGGTGGTCGAAAGGGTTACTGCATGTAAGGGAGCTGGCCTGGTGGAATACTTTTATATTGCTCGATACTGCACTAGATATAAATGCACGGTACAGGGCAAAACACTTCACCAAGTCACTCCAGGATTTTCGATACGTTTGTCCCAATCCGATGCCGTTTCGATCACCGGAATATCCTCGAAGTAATATTCGCTTGCTAGAAATATTCGTATAGCGACCCGCATCTACGCGCTTGGAAGCGAATCACTAACGCAACCTATCGCGCTCGTTTCTCGAATCGAGTCCCGCTTCGAAGCCATCTATTCGCTTCTCTCGACGAGCCTCTTGCATGGTGGCAACGGTGGTTTTTCTCAAAGAAATAAAACTGCAATTCTTTGCTAAATTACGTTGAGAAAGGGTTGGCGTCATCAATTTTTTTTTTGTAATTTTTATTTAATTTTTTTTAATTGTTTCGTTGGGAAGCAATTCTTCTGGTAATGATAGTGATGGTAGTGGCAGGCTGTTGTACGGGAAATGGTGTTTTCTCTGCAGATGTTTTTCGAGCAGTTTGCCTAGGCTACTGTTCGATTACTACAGAATGATCCGGCAAGAATTTTTTTTTGTAAATCAATAAGTAACTCAACGTTTTCTGCGTATCAAAACTTGACTCATATATATGTTTATTCTACCAATTGAGTTCGACAAACTTAAATATGATTATGTATTTTAATTCACTGCTATTTCGTTTTTACTATGTTGAGCTCACTTTTGAGTAGTCACGATAACACATCAATATTATAAAACATTTCTAAAGATTTCATTGAAATTCCTACATATCTGTTTTGTCTAGATACTTTGCAAACGTGTATTGCCACAGTATCACGTGTTGTTAATACCTACTCGTAATTGCACTTGTTAAATTTTCAATCCACTGCAACTTGGCTGTTTATGGCTCGATTGTGATAAATTTTTCAGGATACATGCGCTTGATAACGAAAAGTCTAGATAAGAGTTTTTGGCAAAGTTAAGTTGTTGTATTGTTGTTTAGGGGGATGCAAATACTGCGAGTTTAACACCTTTTTTGAAAAGTTTTCATCAAGACCATTCATTCGATTCCTATATTGATAGCTTTTAGCAAAAAAAATGTTGATAAGGGTTATGTCTATACATGGAGAAACACTCTTAAGAATGTTATTTTTTCGTATCGAGTCTTTTAACAGGTTCCGCTTTTAACTTACATATAAAATTTCATCATTCTTAGAGTAGGTTACGCGGCTTGCAAGAAAGCTTGCTGTGGCACAGACGGACAGACAGGTCGCGATTTTAGGAGGTTTTTGTGAAATTATTTTGAAAAGCCGTAAAAAAGCGAACACAAGCATATCGCTGGAGGGAAGTCCACGGTAGAAGGATATGCTTATTTGATGAAATGTTGCATTATTTTATTATTTTTAAGTAACCTAAGAGACACCCTTGAATAATTAAATCATCTTTACTAAAATCCATACATAAGTAAAGCATTTTAAAATAATTTTCGCGTAAGTTCATTCTACTCATTGAATCTCGAGCAATTTGAAGCATTTATGTGTATTTCTGCTACATTTCATATCTACTCATAGGATGTTACATTTCCGGTTTAACTACAAAATGCGTGGGCTCTTTCATATGAGGTCCTTCTAATTCTATTTAGACTTCGTAGATAGAACCGAACTCCTTTATGGAAATTTTCGCCTTCTGCATGAACTTGCTTCAAATAGGATTCTTTTCAAATATGCATCTCAATAGGATTAAGTCAACTAAGCTCAAAGGAAAAGTTATAACTAAATAAAAGCTATATATGTATAACATAGCCAGCTAAGCAAGGAAGCGTTCTTAGAATTTACTCTTAAGCTTCTTGTTTTCCCATGTCATAGCAATTACTGGCTTAATTCCCAAAATAAACAATTCAACCAAATTGGAATAAATATGTAATTGTATTTTCAAAGCCGATTTTTCAATTGTATCCTAAATATTTGCATTGAAATTAATATCGAAGTTGAGGTAACGTACAATAATTTTAAATTTCATAATGCTCGTAAAATTCCATTTCCCATGACTAAATTATCCATAACCTCATGTTGACGGATATCTGATACTGGAGGCTTCGCAGATTTATGCATAATTCCTATTCCAATAGCTTTTCCGCCATTATCGAATAACCGGTTCATTCACAACTTGTTTCTACTAAGATGCGAATTAGATCCCCAAGTTTACTTTAATCTATGCACACAACGGACAGTGTGCCATTTGAAAGTAAAAGTCTAGCTATCTGCCTACACGTTGGCGGTGTGCAATAAAAAAGAATAAGCAGAGGTACCCAACAATTTGGATACTACCGATTAGCTGCAGAAACCATAGAAATATGTATTATAGGAGGCGTTATTTCATAAGAAATGCTTTTATTTAAATATAGGGTTTTCTATTAGAGACATAACAATTTTGTATCTTGATATGAATGCACCCTTAAACTTTTTTAATGAACTGTCAATGTCAAAACGTTAGTTAAAGTCAACATTTTTATCATTGTAAAGTTCGCGAGCCAGCAACATTTGGAAATTATTAAAAAATTATTACCGAAATTCTGAGTCGTTGGTCGTAACTTTAAGAGCGCTTTCTTCAATTTTCAGCCGTAATAATCGTCCCACCCGACAGGCTGTGCGTGCTATAGTGGATAAGTTTGAGTTCAAATTTTTAGTATTGGATGTTCTGGTACCAAAAAGACGTCGTACCACTCGGTGCGAAGGAAATATCGCAGCCTTAAGTGCATCGATTAAAAATGAGCCAAAGCACTCGTTCTCAAGAATTGGGCATAGCTCAAACTACAGGCATTTGACTTCACAATTCGCCACCGACAAGGAAACCAGCATGTAGTCCCCGACACCCTATCCAGAATGTTCGCCCCTGAAGGAGCCGAGTTGGTCCAAGAGGACGACAGCCCCCAATTGATCGATTTGGACCATCCTGCCTTCAAGTCAGCCAGCTACACCCAACTGATTCACACTATCCAGAATCAACTGTCCCAGCTTCCTGAACTGCGGTTGACGGATGGATTTATTTACAAACGGATGGGACACGCATCCGGAGACCCCATACAAGAAGAAGAACAGTGGAAGTTGTGGGTGCCCGAAGAATTAACCACTGATCTTATCAGACGGGCTCATGACCACCCAACAAGTGCGCACGGCGGATACGGTCGTACACTTAGGCGGTTGAAAACCTGTTTCTTTTGGCCTAAGATGGCACAACAGATAAAAGCGTACGTAGCCTCTTGTGAGCTATGCAAGTGCACTAAAGCGCCCAACACCATTCTTCGGCCTCCCATGGGTAAGGTTGAGGTCCCCGAACGCGTGTTCCAGCGCTTGTACATTGATCTTATCGGTCCTTACCCTCGATCTGCTTCTGGTCACACGGGAGCTGTCGTGGTCCTGGACCAGCTCTCTAAATTCCCTATCATAGAACCACTACGTAACATGCACACTGGACCTATAATCAGCTTTTTGGAGAACCGAGTCTTTCACATGTTTGGAGTTCCGGAGAAACTTGTCTCCGACAATGGGGTCCAGTTCACCTCCAGCAAGTTTCGAGACCTAATGTCCAAATACGGCATTATCCACCAACGAACTGCCGTCTATTCACCACAAGCCAACGCATCCGAACGACTGAATCGTACGCTCATAGCGGCCATCCGCGCCTATGTCCACCCGAATCAGAAGGACTGGGATCGCAAATTGTCCGCCATCACTAGTGCGCTGCGCTCGTCGTACCACGCCACTACCGGCATTTCGCCGTATTTCGCAGTGTTCGGCCAGTACATGATCTGTCATGGGAGCGCTTACCGGCTATTGCGGCAGCTGAAATCGCTAGAGGACCCAATCGTGGTTCTAGAACCGCACGAAAAGCTCCAACTTCTGCGAGATCAACTGCGGGAGAAGATTGAAGAAAGTAGACGGATGGGAGAGGAGCGGTACAACTTGCGATCTCATCCTTCTGGCTTTAAGGCAGGCGACGAAATATATCGTCGAAACTTCCGACAGAGCGATGCCACCCGACATTACAATGCCAAACTAGACAAGAAATTCGTGAAGTGTCGAGTCCTACAAGTCATAAGCCCCACCCGATACCTCATCGCGGACATGACTGGTAAAACCCTGGGAATTTACCACGCAAAAGACCTTAGACGATGAAGTGCCACTATTTCCCACGAAAAACCTTGGCTTACCCCAATCTATGCCTAGACGAAGGCCTCCGAATAACACCTGACTTCCTACTATATAGTCACTGTCGAGTCTTCACGAACATGGTTGTAGCCTGTTCCTCGGAACCGACCTTCGACCCGCCATGGCCCTAACCAAGATCTTTTATATAGGAGACGGGATCGTAATTACTTCGATTTTGGGGGGGGGGAATGTGTAATGTGACGCCTACGCCCGGGAATCAAAGTGATTCCGATCCCGAACCCTGGCAACCGGCCAGATGGATATGTCCTCGAAGTGCCAGCGGACTTCATCTGTCGTGCGGATATCGTTGTGCAGAAAATATTTTTTTCTGTCCAAAAATTTAGATCCGTGGATATAAATATTCGAAATATAGAATTAATCCCAAACCCCGGCACATTTCGAGACATAGCCATCTGGAAATGCCCCTCCACCGTGGCCATCGATAAAACTATGCCACTCCACACCCAGATGTTTTGTCCGAGGTGACAACCTGGGATTTTGACAGCCATATGGCGTGCCATTCCACACACAGATGTTTTGTCCGAGGTGACAACCGGGATTTTTGACAGCCACATGGCGGCAAGGAAAAAGAGAAATTAACGTTTTGTGGTGATCGGTGGTTCGTGATCTTGACGATCGTTTGTGTGTAGGATTTGGTCGGAGCGAGGCGTACCCAAGGAAACAAAAGGGAACTCTGTCAAACTCAGCAAGAGGATCGGCGGGCTCCAATCATGAAAGAGGTTAGTTTAGTTAAGAAAACTTAGAAATTATTAGAATGTTTTGTCTAGGTGAGCGGAAAGGCATCAGAAGACCATCGCGAGCTATGAGAAGGAATCCTGAACGAAAATTGTTGCGTTCGTATGATAATGTAAACAATTTTCTTGAATGGTCTGATGTCTTTTTGAAAAGTGGTGACAATTGTGACAATGAACTGACTCGGTATTGTGATCCACTAGAACTTTGCGGCTATTATTGCGAAGCTATGCAGCGGCTGATCACCTCATCAAATTTAACGTTGCGTGAACTGCGGACTAAGTGGGAATATACCTTCGATAAAACAATTTCTCTTAATGAATCCAGTAGGAGAATAATTCAAAACCAAAAGGATTTGACACTTCTTAATGCGGAAGTTCGAAGTAATGCTTGCTACTTTGTTCAGATTGATCAATTGGCATATCGCTTGCAATCCGCAGTACAGATTGCAGTCTTCGGTAAAATTGATGAATACCTAGCATCTATCGACGCAAGTCTTTTATTTATACAAAAAAACGATACTTGTAAAGATTCAGCAACGTACATTGTACGGTATAAACATATGCTCTTAAAAGTTATCAACGTTATTCGCGGGTATGCTTCTCGAATTAGGAAAACTTGCACAAACTGTTCTTAATTATTTTAAAATGAATGCATCAAAACTAAATCTCATCCCAAGTAGACTTTCAAGCACGAAATATAAAACTCCAAAACGCAGAAATGGTCGTGTTTTTTTTTATCTGTAATTTTTGTTTGCTGAACGATATATTTCGTTACAATGTGCTAAAAAAATTATTGTTGGAAAAGATTCTTAAAATTTTCAAGTGCTAAAAAGAATTTTTTTTCAAACATATGTGTAGTGAAATAAATATTGAATATGTATAAATAACAGTATTTTACAGTTTATTTTGCGTTGAATATTTTTTTTTTAATTTAAACAACATTCATCTATATTGATTATGAAAAAGAAATAACTAACTGAGAACATCTGTATACATTTTTATTACGGTTTATATATTTTTATTTAGTATTTTTGCTACGTATATTGTATAAGGAAAGAAAATTCAGAGACAATGAATTAGTTAAAACGTAAGATATATATATATATATATATATATATATATATATATATATATATATATAAATGCAGATGAGTAGTGAAAACCTATTTACATATTTTATGGCACATTTTGTTTGTAAGCGCAATTTAATTTTTTTCATTAGTTGTATCGTACGTTAATTTTCAAGTAATTTGTAAAGTAGAAGAAAAGAAATGAAATTAACAGCAGAGACAATACTAATGGCCATTATTATATATTGATGCAATGTATAAAAGTTGACTTTCCTATTTTAAAAGCCACCACACTTTAATTGTTCAAAGATATTAAAGGTATAATTGTAAAAATGTCAAATTCCCCTTTCGTTTTTTTTATGTATTAAATACTTCTTGATGCTAAATTTCATTTCAAAGAAAAACTAGAAAATTGAGGTAAATTCAATCATCGAAAAGTCTCGCAAAACGGTATCAAAGGATTATATGAAGACCTTGAAAATTATCAGAAAGTAAATAATGTTGGATTCATAATTATTATTTGCATTCAATTTACAATTTTATCATATATGAATGATTATGATTTTATCATATGAAAGATTCACAATTTTCTTCAATTCAGAATTCAATACTATAAATTTTCGAAAATGAAATCGTTTTACAATATTTATATAATACCAAATAAATTTTGTTTTTTTATTTTAAGTTTAACATTGTGATGGAATCATCTTCATTATTCAAACACCTTCCTGATGTATTTAAATTTACATATCAATATTATCTTTAATAAGTTTTTTAGATTTTAAGAGAAAAAACAAGAGGAAATTTATAAAAACGAAACTAGAGTTAAGCGAGACATTGATTAAATAATGACTTGAGAGAGCGAGAGGAAAGTTGATGTGCGAGGAAATATTTCGAGACATACAGAATTTGAAATAATTAAGATGAAAACTCGTTTAATTGTGAAATTGATTTAAATAATTCTACTGCTTCGAGAAAAAAATAATAGAATAAAAAATGAATTGCTAGATAACTAACGACTTTCCTTTTCAGTGGCTCGTTTTTTTTTTCAGCGTGAAGGGGAAGTGCAGGGTAGGTATGCCGTCGCGAGGTTAGGGTTTCGACAAATCCGCTGAAGTCGGTTTCGCGTCGCGCGCGGTACGCGGTACCTTTGATTGTTTCGTCATTTCTTTAGAGTAGTTTTCGTCGGTTTAATTTCGAGTAGCATATTTTTCGGTACCGCGTCGGTGATTCGGTAACGCGCCTATAGGATTTTGTAGCGTGTTTGATTTGAGATCTGTGGAGAGATCACATCCAGGACTAACGTAACGTAGGTTTCCCGTTCTGGATGAGTAATTGTTGACGCGTTTGGTAAACGGGCAAGTTCAGGTGACTGAAATATTGTAATTGAGCGTAATCCATTCGGAGACCCGCGACCGAAATCCTCTCCGAACTAGCTGGCCGACAAGCAGTCACCGCGTGAATGGATTACGGTGCACGGATTGGTTGACCTGTTGGTACCATCCGTTGGCACTACTCAGACTTAACGTCTAGAACCGATGAGAGGTCGGTTCCGCGTTCGATCTGAAAGTAGAAAATCATTACAGCACTGTGGCGTATTTTGCGAAAAGATCTTGGCCTACATGGTTACAAGATCAAATTAACTCAATAACTAAAGCCACTTGATCATTCGAAACACTGGAACTTCTCCAATTGGGCTCTAACAAGCTTGAAAAAAATGAAGAATTTGATCGAAAAATCATCCGCGGCGATGAAGCTCATTTCTGGCTCAATGGCTTTGTTAATAAGCAAAATATGCATTATTGGTCAGAAACGAACCTACAAGTGCTTCTTGAGGCACCGATGCATCCGCAAAAAATTACGGTTTGGTACGGTTTTCATGCCGGAGGTGTGATTGGCCCGTATATTTTCGTGGATGAAGACGACCGTCATGTTACCGTCAATGGAGAGCGCTATCGTGTTATGTTGAAAGATTATATGTGGCCAGAATTGGATGAACTTGACATCAACGATACGTGATTTCAACAAGACGGTGCCACTAGTCACACAGCGCGCGTCATAACCGATTTATTGAAAGTCAAATTTAGTGAACGTGTTATCTGGCTGCCTCGTCCCTGCGATCTGATGCCATTGGATTTCTTTTTATGGTGCTATATCAAGTCACTGGTCTATGCCAACAAGCCAGCAACTTCAGACGAGCTCAAAGATAACATCCAATGCGAAATCGCTAACGTTTCGGTCGAAATGTGTGTCAGAGTGGTGTAACATTGGGTGCAATGAATCGAACGCTGTAAACGGGCTCGTGGTGGTCATATGACCGAAATCGAATTTCATTCATAAAATCTAATGCTTGCACTACACCCACAATAAATATAACTCAGTTTCTCAAATATTTCTGTGTTTTATTAATTGATGTAATTCTTATGTCCTTAATGGAAAACCCTTTATAATTATCTTTTTCGTTAAGTGTGTTACGAGTGAATTCGCGTGCACGTCAGACACGCCAGCCCTAACAATATCTTTCGTGAAATCGAACGATTGCAACGAAACATTACCGAGATGCACTTGTCAGAGAAACAAAAGAAAATGTATCGTTACATTGCAAATTATAAATTAAAATAATACTAATAATTTAGGCTAGGTACTTTGTAAGATGTTATGGACCGCAAGCTCGCATCACTCAACTATACTCCTGATGCCTGATTTCATTCAGATTTAATCTACCAAAATATTAATTGATTAAAAGAACATCAACTTACAGACTAATTGATTCCAAAGAATAAATATTCCATTTTTCCTAAGAACTAATTTAAACGCACTCAATCCTTGAAACTTAATTGAGCTTACAAATTTCAGAACAAACATATAAATAATGCCAATCACTATGAGCGATTGTACTTTTGTGATTATTGCCATTCGGATAAATACAATTCGCGAAATTGTGATAAGATTCACGACACTTCAAAAAGTAAATAGTAACGGACAATTGTAATTTAAGATTTGTTAAAATTTCGGGAATGCTTCGCGCGAAATTGAATCTGCGAAATAGTAATAAACATTTTAAGAATGAAAAACTTGCATATTTTATAAACAAATCATAGATTCTGTCAGTGAATGTAAATTAAAGTAAACTAATGATGCGATATTGTGAAATAGATATATCTACAAAAATGTACTATAAAAGGTCTCGAAAAAAGTAAATAGACTCGGTGTTGGTTCATGTTTTATTCTTAAAAGTGTCTTTGGTAATTGTATTCAAAGTAGCTTTTGGAAATTTCTTTTTTAATTAGTTTTCTTTCTGTCCTGTCTGTCCGTCCGTGTATCACAGCACTTTTTCTCGCAAACCGTATAAGCTACAAACATGAAATATTGTGTGCAGGTGTAAAATGGTGTTCTCTTCAAAGTTCAACTACAACGAATGTTTATAAGGTATTAAGGGGGGTCTCCCCATATAGGGGAGTGGCCTCCGCAAAAAAAATGTCATCAAAGGAAACCCATATGGGTATCAAATGAAAGGTCTTGATCAAAACTTTTCAAGACAGGACTTAATTTGACACTTTTTGCTTCAAGGGCGCACAGGGAGGGGAAATGCATGTAAAATTGGTGCCGCCCTGTGATGCGAAAAATTTGAAAAAAAATATAGAGGTAGGTGTTTATGAGTACAACAACAAATACCTTAGAAGTCGAAATTCGCTCAACTTTGTTAATAATAGTATGATATTCGAATTTCACATTTTCCCCAATACATAAAATCGTGTAGGCACTCTTAAACTCAACGAAATTTGATATTTAAGTAGTCCTATATAAGATCCTTAAGCTTTGTAAGTTTTATGAAAATCGAATGATATGCACGGAAGTTATAGCCGTTTGAAATTTCTCCAATTACAACAACAATAACACATGATTTTGGTATTTTATGGACCTTCTATCGAATCAGTCACTGCAGTTTTGATTTGATCTCCTTGAAATTTTCAAATAAGGTCAATATCATTAATAAATTTGGGAATTCATGATTTGAGTGATTCCTGTTGGTTTGCAACAAATTGGCGGCCGTTGAAAATAAAAACACAATGGATTTTCTTTTAAACGAGCACAACTCTTTGACGTATTGCGTGACTGCATTTCTGAGAAGTTGAGTACAAAACCCTTCTGACAGGGGCATAGATCTCTACTTAACTTGTTTAAATCTAACACATTTTTTTGATAGATCTGAAAAATATCTATGTCTGATACTAGATTATAGGAGGAGTCCACTGAATACATTGTCCATTGTTGAATTCAGTCGCCGTATATTTGTGAATATGACGACTAAGATTAATCGTTAGGAACCACTCTAATTTTTCGTTTTTAAGGTTTTGTAATAAAGTAAAAAACCTTACTAAAATCGATACCTGTGCCCATCCGTCCCTCAGTATGTCAAAACAGTTTGTTCCAAAACTACAGAAACTATAGCCATTCAATTTTGTGAGAAGTTCGGAAGTTATCAATTCTAGAAAGTTTTGTGGTGAAAAAAAGTTTCAAAGAGTTTTCAGAGCGTCCTCCCATACAGAGGAGTGACCCTCAAAAAAATTCTTTTTATCAATGGTGGTCAAGTAGGATTTCATATGAAAGGTATCAAAAAGTTGTTCTCAAAACAGGTCTTAAAATTACTCCACCGTTGTCAAGAGGGACAGGAAAAGGGGAAATGCGCCGAATTTTCACGTACTACCCCACTCCTTGCAATTGGACTTTATGCATCATCAAGGCTCCCGGGGAGGGAACTCGCTGTAACACACTTACCTGCTACTCTATCCATCTTCCCTAAATCAACCAAGGCAAACGTTTATTTTATTAATTGTTTTTATTTTATTGTTCATTTGTTTTTTTCAAAATTACATTCCACATTTTAAATTATTGAAAATTTTTATTAGTAATGAGTGAAGCGCTTTCCACTTGACTTGTCGCGCTTCACAGGTGAGCGCCAGCCTGCAGAGGGAATCAACATGACGTGCTAATGGTTCGGGGTGGCCACGGGGCGTGGAACGCCAAAAGGCCGATTGAGGTTCGCGGCGCAAGCCAACATCTCACCCCTTACCACTTAGTCGTACACTTTGACTATACTTCCGTTTAAAACTTTAATTGCAAATACTTAAACGTTACAAATAAGTGGGTAGCCGCACGCTTCCTTACGGGGACTTGAAAACCGACTGCCTGGCATGCTTTGCCCAGGAACTTTAAATACTGTTCTTTCGTGAGCTTTCAACCTAAATTCTCTTTAAAGGTGCTGAGTAGACGACCACGTGCGCTCTCGTTCCACGAAAGACTTTCCTCCCCGCTTCGTCTTGCTTACTCGGCCTATGAATATGCGAAACTGGGGGAATTGAGCGAAAGAGTGCTTTTCGCTTCGAAAGAGTGCGTCTAGCTTAAGCTTTCGGCTTTCCCACGATCTCTTGAGGTTAAATAGCGAAACTGGGGACATTGAGCGAAAGAGTGTTTATGCCGCAACTTTCGGTTCTCCTTTCCGCTTACCTCTCTTCGAAGCACACCCAAAGCGTATCGTTCACGATGTGAGTATCATTGCGGGTTAATCTTTTTGGTTTACTTTTCCACTCGCTTATTTACCTGCGTATGTGCTTCTTTGACTAATTTTCATTGGCGAAGTGCGAGTACATAAGTAGTGTTTGCTCGCTCACAACTACTGCAGTTGTGAAGCGCAAGTATATCCGAGTATGTTGTATGTGTTCGCTCGCAACAGACAGACATACGCTCATATCAGAAGGGTTTTGTACTCAACTTACAAAATGCAATCACCAGCAACGAATAAAACCAAGAAACATGTCAAAGAAATTTGCTCGTTTAAAAGAAAATCCATTGTTTCTCCATTTTCAACCAACAAAAATCATTCAAATCATGAGATCTCGAAAGCATGTATGTCATCAATCTTATCTAAAAATTTAAAGAAGATCAAATCAAAACTGCAGTATCTGGTTCGATAGAAAGTCCAAAAATACCAAAATAGTAAGTTATTGTTGTTGTAATTGGAGAAATTTCAAATAGATAAAACTTCCGTGAATATGATACGAATTTCATTAAACTTACAGAGTATTAGGACTTTGTATAAGGCTACTTAAATATCGAATTTTATTGGGTTTAAAGGCACCCATACGATTTTATTGAACAGAATGCGAAATTCGAAGATCATACTATTATTAACAAAGCTGAACGAATTTTGACTTCTAAGATATTTGTTATTGTTGTACTCATAAATACATTCTTTGGTAACTTTTTTCAGATTTTTTAGATCACAGATGTCCAATCGCGAGGAGGGAAATACATTTTTCGTGCATTTCTCCTCCTGTAGCCCCACTGAAGCAAAAACTGTCACTTTAAGAATTGTTTTGAAAAAGTCTCATAAAGACCTTTCATTTGATACTCATATCGGCTACCTTTGATTATTTTTTTTTCATAGCTGTAATCATCGATTCATGGCATCAGAACATTTTTTCCCCTAGAATGGTAACAAAGTCCATCTGTTAGGAGCTTTCTGCTGCCTCCTTAACTCGTTTCACCTATGAGTATTAATTGTAGGTACTCATCTTCAGTCATTCATCGAGTTGAATCAAGTGTTAAAAGCATGTACCTTAAACGTTGAAGTTGGGGAATAACTCAAAATTATTCAATCTTCGCATTTAAAACAGCCCCTATTTTATTTTACAATTATTGATACCATAAGCTGAACCAATTCTCAAAGATATTCATGATACCTATCACTCCTGAAATTTTCATGCAAATCTTAGCAAAGCTGTAGTGCCGGAGTCGGTAAAAAGTGCATGTTGTTTCAAACCCATATGTTTTCATAGTAATACAGCGCATATTGTTCCACAGTAATACAGGAAAATTCAAACCGCTATAACTTCGTTAAATTTTTCACCACAAAACTTCCAAGAAGTCACCACTTCTGGCCTTTCCACAAATTTTCATCGCTGTAGCCTCTAGAGTTTTGGAGAAAAAGTGCTGTGACATACAGACGAACGGACGGACGGACAGACGGACACAGGTCGTGATTGCAATAGGGTTTTGTATTTTAGTATAAAATTCTTAAAAAAATCATGAGTGTAGACCTTTATAAGCACAATAATAGCTGATACGGCAGAAGTTGAAATTCACTCAACTTTATTAGTACTTTCGTAATAGTTTGATGTATCAATTTTGCATTTTATGGAATAAAATCGTATGGGTACACTTAAATTTTAATCATTACTGAACATTTCTGAAAAATCTAATAGTATTTAACAATGTTCTGGTGCTTTAAATTTGCCTGCATTACAACAGCAACTATACATGGCAGCAGGATAATAAGCACTTCAAATTAAATCAAGCACTACGGGAATTCTAGGATTTGCATGAAAGTTTCAGAAATTATATTTACAATTGATATCTTTGAAGATTTATTCAACGGGTGTTTAGGATTCAACAGCAACTTCCACAGTCGACTATTCACCCACTCCCATCACGAATGGCCACACAGTCATCAACGCATCGTTAGCATCAATATCATCATCCTGACACGGCAACAAACCCCAATGCAATTAACAATACAAACACAGCAACTGATCTTTGCATAATTTATCGAGTAATCTGCGCTGGCGAGCAAGTGCTGACGGAGCAGGGAGTTCGTGAGCGATCGGTGAGGACGACAGTCAAGTGATCATCAAAGGTGTAGAGATAATTATAGTTGAAGTTTGGTCGAAATAATTAATGAATAAATACTGTGTCGTGCGTGTTAAAAAATAAGTCTTTGCTCTTATCTTGTCAATTTTCAAATTGGAATTCAAGTGCAAAACTTCGTTTACCGATAATCCATCATACAAACAACGGGTGACATCCGTAATCGAAATGGCGGCCATTTTAAATGAGAATATTCCATAAAATTGTGCTACTTTTCCCGAGTTCCAACGTTTGATTAAATTCATTAATGAATAGCTGAAGATGAGCAGTTAAAAATAATAAGTGAAAAATCGTGGATATATATCCAATAACAAATAACTTAAAGCATGAAATTCGTTGAACTTTGCTAATACTAGTAGGATTTGTAAATTTAATATTTTCGCCAGTAAAACTGTATTAGCATAATTACATTGGATGAAAGAAGATACGAGTATTTAAGGAGTCCTGTATTCCTTATATTCTAGAAGTTTTAATAGAATGTACAGGAGTTATTGCTGTTAGAATTTTGTCTGATTACAGCAATCATACACGGCTTGTCTACCACATGGGCTTTTCATCGAATTAGACTTTTGATTGAGTTTTTCAATTTTAAAATATAACAAACTTTAAGATTTTGCGTAATCAATGATTTTGGCGAATTTGCAACAAAATTGTAGCCGGTTAAAATGAAGTATTACTGGTTTTTCTTTCAAAGCAAAAATATATTTGTTGCGCATGTCATCTGTAAAATTAAACATTCTACATATACTCGTATGTCTAGGTATCGTAGGTTAATTACAAAACCCTTCTGACATGATCGTAGTTCTGTCTAGCCAGCTTATTTGATAAGCTCCTAAATTTAATATCGAAGTTTCCTGATATAATAACCTTTTTATGATGATCATCATCAGCATCTATTGCGCGGCAGCCCAAGCCGAACTTTGGCCTCCAGAATAAATGTCCTTCAATCATCAAGGTACCTTGTCCGCCAGATGTTTACTCCCAACAAGGATCTGCTGTCAGCTTCTATTGGGTCTTCCCATCGAGTCCTCGGTCTTCCCGCTGGACGTCTACTTTGACCTGGGGCTCGGTGATTAGCATCGTAACCTTGACGATGCGGACTAGTTTTATTGGGATTTATTTTGTACGGAGCATCGTCGTATGCTTGATTGAAGTCTACAAAGAGTTGATGCATTTCGATGCTATATTCCCACCATTTTTGGAGCACCTGCTTTATTGAGAATATTTGGTCTAATGTAGACCATCCACTTCGAAAGCCTCCCTGATACTCTCCTATAATATTTTCATATTACGGCTTTAATTTTCTTACTATGATTTTGGAGAGCACTTTATAAGACGTGCACAGCAGAGCAATGCCTCTATAATTTTTACACCTTAATTTGTGCGCATTTTTGTGTGCCATACTCTACTTTTTCACCAGTCCTCCGGTAACTGCGGAAGGTTGTTTAGATGGGGAACCCCGCTCTGGAGCAGTTCTGCAGGTATTCCATCTATTCCAGGAGCCTTATTTTTTCTGAAGTCTCATACTGCTGCCTGTACTTCGCTTCTCTTGCCCTGCTTCTGGAAATATTGCAGTCATCTGTTTTTAATGTCGATGGGGTCACCTATTACAGCTCCTTGTACACATTTGCAAAGACTTGTTCGTGGATTGAAGCCGTTTCTTAGTTGTTTAAGTTGTTTAATACACACATACGCCAATCTGACTTCATGTAGGGTCATTTGTTTCTTCGGCACATTTTTTAACTTATCGTCGAAGACTTTTATATTGTTCTTCTTTAGGCCGAGTTGGTTGCAGGATGTATTCTTTTTGCGCCTGGTTCCTTTTTTAATCGCTTCCTCGCATTCTTCCTCGTACCAGTCGCGCCTGCTTTTCTTTGCCTGGTGTCACAAGACTGTCACCGTTTCCATTGCTGTTTTAAACCTAGTTTTGATTTCTCCATTACATTCTCGCTTCTACGGGTATATGTTGATGCGATTTTCCAGCGCTGACATGTATGTGGACGTTACTGAGCTATCATTTAGTTTGTGAATCTGGTACCTTGGAGTAACTGATGCTCTTTGTTTACAGCTCTTGGAGATGCGGCATCGGAACTTGACCCTTCTAAGGTAATAGTCCGAATCACAGACAACACCGGAGAACGAGCGCGTGTCAAGAATGCTGGTGGCGGCTCGTTGAATGCGCGACCGTCTGGGGATGCCCACGTTCTCTTATGGATGTCTCGATATGGAAAGCGTGTGGAACTTACTGTGGAGCCTCTACTAGTAGCGAAGTCTATCCACCGCTGCCCGTTGTCCCGGGTCTCTACAGGCAGGCTGTGTCCTCCGGTTGTTCCTCTATGTGCCGTTCGTCGGCCGATTTTTGCATTGAAGTCACCCAGAACAATTTTAATGTCGTTTGACGACAATGCATCGACAGTTCATTCCAGGGTGCTGGAAAATTCGTCCTTGATTGCCTCTTCCTTGTCTTTTGGCCGCGCGTGACAGTTGACCAGCCAGACATTAAAGAATTTGCCCTTAATACGAATCCCAAAGAGCCTTTGGTTAACGCGCTTGAAGTCGGTAAAAATTTGCTTAAATGTGCTGTCAATAATGAAAGCCACTCCGACCTCAGGGCTTCACCGTGCCATCTGGTTTCTTGCACTGCCAGCATGTTGATTTTATATATCTTTATTTCATCCAGAAGTTACCGCAGTGCATCTGGTCTGTTCAGTGAGCTAACGTTCCAAGTTCCAAAATAATAGTCCTTCATACGTTAGGATAGTCTTTACAGTTTATCCAATCCGATCCGAGGCTGTTCTCCTGGTTACATAACAAGTAAATGCTGAGTGTAGCGTTTTCAATGCTTCGACTTAGTCGGTGTTGGTTCACGAGTCGTATTTTATTTCCCACATACCCACCGGCTAGCCTGTTAGGGCACCCTCTATCCACTACCTGAAGAAGCGTCCGGTGGGGGACCGAAAACCCCGCATGGATCTTTTTTTATGACAGCGCTCTTAATACATTTAAATGCAATTTCCGGAAATTGAGAGATTTATATATAGTTGAAGATGGAGCACTAAATGGTTTGGATTAAGTTTTAAAATAATTTAAGAGGTTTTGTTAAGATCTTAGACTTCTGATCAATTTTCCTATTATCGAACTATTTCTGTATTATTTTGCAAGCATTTACTACAAATCCTACTAAATCCGTTAAAGCGGGAACCTGAAGATTTTTCAAGAAAGTATCTTGGTACATTTTTTGAACGTATCGGTGAGATACTTAAAGAGACTGCTCTGGAAGATGCGGTCAGGAAAACGTCAGCAGACACCGCGGCACACTACTCTATAAGTCCACGCAACTGGTAGCGTATACCTACAACATTAACATTATTTCCACATCAATTCCAGATGCGCGCGAAACGTTCATACAGCTGGAGGCAGAGGTGAAATAAGTCGACCTCCTGGTCAATGAAATTAAAATTAAATTAATGACCCAAGCAAGGACAGACATGCCTTTAAGACAAAGCCTGACCTTAGGAGACTATTACCTGGAAGGTGTGGATAGCTTCCTATATTTAGGAGTCCATCTTGATAGGAAAGGCACCGGAAAGAATAAAATCTCCTACTTCTCAGTGCTGTCCATGCTAAGATCCAGAGATTTTCAGAGCGAAAATAATTTTCGCATGTATGTGGTGATCATTTCACACCATTTATTGTTAATCGCTACCCATTTTATTGACGAGAATTTAAATGATATTATTGTGGTTTTAAAAGTTGAAAAATTAACCTCATTTCGTTTGAAATAATTATTAAGAATTAACTTCCTTTAAGATTGAATGTCTAATTTAAAAAAAACTTGCTGATTTGGATAGAGGAAATATCAGATAGTCTTTTTACTTTTGACATGTAAAATATTTATGTCTAAATTAACCAGTTGAAAACTATTGTTAAAACCAAAAGCATAAAAAATCATCACAGATGTTAATTATAAAAAAAACTTAATTAAATATTATCCAATTAAAACTTTTTTCCTTCTAATTATTTCACAGATACGTAGCGTCTCTACTGCGTGGTACGCATATACTACGTGGTACGCATACACTTCGTACATAAACAATGCACTAAAAAGACCTGTGCTGCTGTATGGATGTGAAACCTGGACTCTTACAAATGTTTTTGAAAGAGTCCTGGACGTAGTTGGATGCAAAGTGCTAGGGAGAATATATCGCCCAGTAAAGCATGGAGCAGGGTGAAGTCTCATATAATCTCTATGACAACCCACCTGTATCCACATGCGTAAAGGAACGATAACTTCAATGCGCAAGACATGGGGAGAGAATGGACGAGTACAGCCTCCCCGGATTAACTTTGAAGGGTAGAGCGCAAGGGATATATCTAGATGGGCAATCGAGGAAACGATAAAAAGATTTAACTCATACTGACAGCAGTTTCTCACTCAGAATTTTCAATTGGCGAACGAGCTCACAGAACCGCGGCGATTGGAGGCGACTTTCAATGGAGGCAAAGGACCGAATGTATTCTATGCTATAGATAATGACGATACATTTTGCGTGCACCCCTCATGAGTGGACACTTTCAGCCCAAAAAAATCATGAGATTAGGTAAGGACGAACAACGAATCGTAACATTTCGCCCGACTTTGTCGATAAAACAAGGAGTCGAAATTGTACGTGAATTTATCAGAAATGAGCCGAAATCATCGTTGAAATTCATGGAATCAGAGTTGAATATCTCCAAAATATCAATTTATCGCATTTTAACCGGTCATTTGGGCTTAGGAAAGGTCTATGCACGTTTTGTTCAGCACAAGTTAACTGAGAATTCAATATTCGAAAGACATCATTAAAGAGACGAGAAAAGATGAGAACTTCCTTTAAAACATTGTAACTGGTAATGAAACGTGGTGTTTTCAATATGAAAACAAGCGAAAACAAGCATCAAAGTACCGAATGAAAGGCCCCAGACGAGCCAACAACGCGCGTTTGGAGTAGTCAAAAATCAAGTCGATGCTCATTTGTATTTACGATTCTAAGGGAATTGTACACAAGGAGTTCGTGCCAATGGGCCAAACCGTCAAAGCAATCTTCTATCTTGGCATTTTGAAGCGTTTCTTGCATCGCATTCGTCGAATTCGGTTTGAATACCGCGAAGGAGGAAGCTGGCGCTTATTGCCTGATAGTGCACTATCTCATCGATCTACTTTTATGACTGATTTTTTGACTAGAAATCGCATTTTAACTATCAATCACTCATCGTATTAGCCTGATATGGCTCCCTGTGACTTCTACCTATTCGGGAAATTGCATTTGGCCATGAAATGAAAACGCTTTGCGTCCGTAGAGGGTATCCAAAAGGCTTGTACCGACACCCTGAAGGACATTCCGATCATTGATCTGAAATACTCTTTCGAAAAGCTTTTGGGTTGCGCAAAACAGTGTATCGAGGCCGGAGAAGACTATTTTGAATAAATAAACTCGAATTTATCAGAACGAAGCTACTGTCGTTTCTATTTAGCATTTATTTTGGAGCGCCTCTTGTAGTATCGCAAGTGCACTTTACTTTTGCTAATAAAATGTTATGCGGACCCTAGAATTAGACGAAATTCTATATCCCAAGTTTATAAGGTTCTTACGTCCTGCAAGTTTCGAAAGAATAAAATATTCCATGCAAATTTATGGTCATCCCATTATTTTTTTTTTAAATTACAACAATAATACTATAAAACTTAATTTCCATTAGCATAGATATCATAGTTTTGTTGGGATTTCCACAAAATTTAAGAATATATCAATGTTCTGCAAGACTCACTACGAAGTCTACATTTGAGTTATCGGTTTCAAATCAACCCGCTTCAAAATAATAAGTTAACAAATTTAACTTGTTGACGGGTAAAAATGTTAATAGATTCATGCTTTTGCTTTCCATTATTAATGATAACCAAAGTTGTGGGTGTCATTATTTTGTGTGGGGTTAAGCGAAGAACTTTTTTCTCTAATATTTAGCTTAGTTCCTTTTAACTGATAACCAATTTCTATTCATCGCATGTAAATGTTTCAATATACTGCTCTAAATATATGCTTCTTGAAATCTTCAAAGCATACGCTATGCCTTAATATACAGTATATAATAGAAAACAGCATTTTATTATGAAACATTGTTCTCTTAATAAACATTGTACCCAGTAAGGATAAGTACGTCATAATTTCCCCACGACTTAAGTTTTTAAGCTCGTAATTTATATGCATGTGCTCCTTGCCTAAACATATAGTACAACATATCAGGCACACTAGGATCCTGATTTCAAACTGTTTTACATGCGGCATTAATTTCTTCTTTATTGACATCAATTAAATGTCCATTAAGCCTTTGAAAAGGACACTGAGAGCTTGCAAAGGCACTGTATCAGGCGATTGTATGAAATTAACGATTAAAGGGGCAAACGAAATCAGATAGCTTGAATTATTTAAGAGCTAGATAACAAGTATCCCAGCCTCATAAAAGAGGTTTAGTGAACCAATTTATTACAACCATAGCATATATGTAGGTTTAAAACCACTGATGCTTATACGGCAAGAGATCAACGGCACCCGACATAGCTTCAACGTCTTTGTCTTTGCAAATCGTTATTGTCTTCTGCGGCTACCTTCCGATTTTCTTTGAATGAAGTCTTTTCAATGCACTTCTTACAAGACCGGTTTCGAAAAAGCTCCAATCTAAGGTGGATTTATAGCGAAAAAATTCACTATCGGAATCAATCGCCATACTCTATGGTAACTTGGGAATTTGCGTAGGAATATAATGTTGGTTGGTGCTGTTTAACTAGCTTCTTCGATCCTGGCTCAGCTTCATTAATTTTTAACGAAGACTATAACGCGCGAAACATTTTCGAAACGCCGTTTTGGGTTATTGAGGAAGGAAACATTGTTACTGGTTTTCTTGCCAACAAAATAAATATTTAACCTAGAAATTAAATGAGATCTTGACATAGAAAACTTTCAATTGTGTGAATCCCCAAAATATGTTTTGAAGACGGTAACGTTTTATTTTCGCTCAAATTTCCGTTGTTAGCTATTTGTTTTTGAGACAGTTTTCTGCATAGCGATTTAGGCTGGGAAAATTGTAAGGCTTAGTAAATATAGAGATTCATTAACCGTTTCATCAAAGTGGAAGATGCTACGAATTTAGTGTACCTTGTAAGATGGAAGTAGAATCAAATATTGCTTGATAAAGTTTTGAAATGTCGATGAAGATAGTTCTGTGCTATACTGATATGTAATAACTAGCGATTAAGTTGATGCAGCCAGGACTCAAAAGTAGTTACTTTTTCAGTATCAAAAAATGCGTTGCATAACAGCGTAAGACTTCTAATGCGTGAAAAAGGAAAAGCTTTGAAAATAATTTCTTGGAATTTGTATTCAGGCTGCATTTTTGTTACGTCTGAATACGTGCAATATTTATTCATGTTGCAAACCGAATAAGGTAAATGAATGTTAATTCTGAAATGATCTTAAACAATTTAAATTTGGCCGCTAGGAGTACAGCGTAACATAAATTAAGTTGCTGAATTTAATTTGCTCATCACGCAAAAATCGCATTGCCTTGAGATACTTGCATTTTATATTCCCAAAAGTGCAGATAAACTAATTTTGACTCTGATTAATTTGAAATTCATTAGAAAAATTCAAACTTCTCATTTGTCCGCAAGGGAAACAAACGAGATAATGATTACATTTTATATCATTAGACGAATTCTTATGAAGAGCATCTTTGGCTAACACAAACGCCCGTCAACGGAATTTCAGGAAATGAATTCACTTATTATTTGATGCCGAGAATGAATTAACCTTAATGAAAATAAAACGAAGCTCATGACGCAGTCAAGGAAAAATATCTCACATGTCCAAAATACTACATTTGGTGAATACAATTGCGAAAATATGGGCAAATTTGTGTACTTAGGCGCCAAAGTAACGAGATCCAGTAATGAAAGACACGAAATACGACGAAGAATACAGCTCGCAAATAAAATTTACTAGTCAATTTTGACGATCTTGAAGACCAGCTGCATACACAGGAAAACAAAGCTCCAAGTATACAAATCCATGATAAGACATGTCTTATGCTATGGGTCGAAACATGGACTCTAACCCAAGCATCCGCAAACATATTGAACGCTTTCGTGCGTCGGGTCCTGAGGGGAATAATCGGAGCGAAGCTTGACTGGGACAGAGGTCTCAACGATTGTAAGACTGCGGAAGCTGCAATGGGCTGGACACATGAATCGTATGGACGGACAACGGATACACAAAAAGGTATTCGTTTGAAGACCTTAAGGGCGGAAAACAGTGAGGAAACCAAGAAAACGACTCGGTCAACGAAGACAGTTTATGGCTGCTCGGATTTCGAAAATGGAGGCCGCGGTCAATGGACCGAGACAGTTGGAAGCGCTATTTGCAGGAAGCGAGGGCCCGAGAGGCGCTGCAGTGCTACAAAGAAGAAGAAGAAGAAGATGGGTTATTTTTTTGCAGGTATTCTTACACTTTTATAAGCGTACTAGCGACTGCTTGTAAAATGATGTAGATTGCATTATCTAGTCAACAATGCCTTCAACAAACCTACTGAGCACATGTATGGCTTAAAATGAACATTCCGACTTTATATTTAAAAACCTGAAACTTTCCTTTGGTGAGAGCTTTTGTTAAGAAATTGATTATTCCAAGGGATTTTTTTAAATCTTAGACTTTCTCATGATATGTTTACGTATTTAAAATGTAGTTCGGTAAGAAACACCCATTATATGCGATAAGGATTACCCTCTTTTAACAGCACTTGGCCTGATTCTCGGAAATTGTTTATTGCGATGTAATTACAATAATAATTCGTAGAAATTTCTTGGGAAAGTTATTAGCTTCCCAGAAGATCATAGTGATATCCGTTACTTATTGTCAGTTGCAGTTTGGTATTTACTCTGATAAAGTCGTGAGCGAAATATCGAGAAATAGTTTTTTGAAAATGCCTCCGCGAGAAGAATTAAGTACGGAAACGCGTGCGCTTATAATTGCATACCATGAAAGTGGCATAAGTAATCGAGAAACTGCAAAAAAAAATGAAAATATCTGACACTACGGTCAATTATAACGTAAAAAATATCAGGAAAGTGGCAGTTATCTTAACGGAGTGGGAGACCAAAAGCAACAACATCCACAGATGATCGCAAAATAGTGGTTACCAGCAAGGCGTAAAACAGCCCCAGAAATCACCGTAGAATTAAATGTTGGTGGCCCAAAGCCAGTCAGTTTTTCGACAGTTAAACGTCGTCTACAGAAAGCCGGGCTCCACGGCCGCATTGCGACGGAAAAA
Organism: Odontomyia ornata; assembly: GCA_963969285.1. Taxonomy (NCBI): domain Eukaryota; kingdom Metazoa; phylum Arthropoda; class Insecta; order Diptera; family Stratiomyidae; genus Odontomyia; species Odontomyia ornata. The sequence goes on along the minus strand of OZ017739.1, from coordinate 272,013,339 downwards.
CCATTACTTCGCAGACAAAATAAGCGAGAGCCACTTAAATGGGCTTGTGAACACCAACATTGGACCATAGAAGGGTGGAACAACGTTTTAAGGAGAGATGAGTCCAAATTTTAACTGTTTGGAACTCGAAGACGAATATTCGTGAGGAGATCTGTGGGTGAACGTACCAAAGAAGCGTGTATTGCTGCTACCGTGAAGCATGGAGGCGGTTTAGTGATGGTGTGGGGCTGTTTTGGTGGTAGTAGTGTAGGGGACATTGTGAAAATTCACGGTGTATGAAAAAAAAAGAAGCTGCACTGAAATTTTGAAGAATCACGCAATCCCTTCCGACATTCATCTTTTGGGTCAAAATTTTATCTTCTACCAAGATAATGATCCAAAACATTCCTCCAAATTAGGCAAAGGCTAATTACGCCATATAGAAGAGGCAGGAACTCTCCAAATTACGGAATGCCCTTCCCAGAGCCCCGACTAGCATCCGATCGAGTTACTACGGGAAAAACTGGATCAGGAAGTATAGAAATCGGCTCCAAAATCAGTTCTGTCATGTGGAATAACTTGCAGTCATGTTAGACTTCAATAGCGCAAGAAACTCTGGCAAAACTTATTGCGAGAATGCCTCGATTGTGTGCTGCAATTATTAAGTCAACAGGAGGTCACACAGATGAAGGCAATATTTTAAATTAAATGTTTTAATTTGCGCAATTATTTAGTGTATTTTTATGAACGTATGTGTATATGTACATAAAAAATAAAAATTTTACATTATTGCTGGATTTTTATACAATTCCGCTGCTAAATAGAGTGCTTAAACTCTTTTGAGCGGTAGTTTATATAAAAATAATGTAGTGTATATAAAATGTATATAAAATAATGTTTAATAATGTGTGTAACCAAACACTATAACTCGAGAAAGTTACCTGATTGAGCTGAAATTTACGCCGAACATGTTCCAGATTGAGCCAATTACAATTGAATTTTCGGGATTTTTAAAAAATTCTATGGGCAACATGCAGGCGGAATGTCGGTCGACAAGAACACTTGTGGAAGCTAGCATTCTTTGGGGAGCGCCGGCCCATCATCTTCCTGGGATGACAGGTAACGACACTGACTGAATCTGGACTACGCTTTGGACAATGAACTAGAATTGGTGCTTTAGGCTAGCGGCCATGATGGCTTGCATCAAGTTGGTTTGCACGGTAGCGCTGAGGTGACACTCGTGTACGAACTGCTCGAATTCAACTATCATACCGTCTCTGTCCCAGTATAAGCTTGGCAAGCCTCGAAGTACGTCGAAGTTTGCGCCATTGGGTTGGTGGTGTAGTTTCGTTTGAGACGGGTTCCCAATCAGCGCTGGTTTGGCTCTGAGCACTTGTCCCCATTATGGCCTCCCTACTCTGTAAAGATAACCTATGAGACGAAAGTGGCGACTACACACACAAACGGAGATAGCGGCTCCGAGGGAGGACCAAATCAAACTGAAAAAAATAGATAAAAATATAAAATAATAAAAGTAAAAACATCAATAATGACGAAGGAACCAACAGTTACAGCCACGATGTCAACAACAAAAAAAAATTTTTTTGTGGTAGGGAGGTAAATGCCATTTATGCACAGAGTGTGGGACTCCCACGCGCGACCGGACTACCCACTAAACACCTCCCCTGTCAACCTGAGAACCCAGCCTGGAACCGTTTGACACATTACTTCGGGCCAGGTCTCATTTTGTTACGCCTTGGGGCGCCTTCAAGCTGGGGAGTCCCTTTCCTAGCGGGAGGGGAGAGGGGAAGAGGAAATGCCAGCGATCCCCCAGCGCCCCAGCCCCAGCGCCTCCACCTGATGTGAGTCCTTTTATATTTTAGGACTGCCCGAGCATAATGTGCCACCTGGTTCTATTCGCCAACCGATTCGAGCATCACCGCAACTATATTATCTGGGGTGAGCTCTCCCGTCTCCCTGTAGAGTTCCCTTCGCAGCCTGACCCATTTTGTACACGCAAAAAATGTGTGACAGACATTGTCCTCCTCTCCTGGGCAAAACCGACAATCGGGAGACCGTGACTTACCGATCTTGTGCAGGTAAGACTGAAAACACCCGTGCCCGCTCAAAAGCTGGGTCAGATAGAAGTCAGTCTCACCATGACTTCAATTTAGCCACGGTCTCACATCCGGGGTGAGGCGCGCAGTCCACCTTCCCTTCGTGTAATTGACCCAAGATTGCTGCCAATCGTTGAGCGAGCGCTGTCTCTCCTCGCGGACAACCATCTCCCTCGCATCCTCGTTTCGGCGACGGTAAATAACGCGGCGCTCTCTAGCATGGAGGGCGACTGGTATCACGCCTGCAATAACTCTCACCGCCGAATCAGAGACTGCTGGATACGAAGATGCAATTCTCAGTGCTCCTCTTCTCTGTACCTGTGCCAAAAGTTTTCGGTATACCTCCTTGCTGAGAGCGTCGCTCCGTACAGTAGCACTGACCCTACAGCACTCATCAAGAGGCGTCTTCTTGATGGGCTGGGTCCCCCTACGTTGGCCATAAGTCGACGCAGAGCCGATATTCCTGAAGAAGCCTTCTCAGCCGTTGCCCTGATTTGCTCAGAGAAACTCATCTTCGAGTCGATCAGTAGCCCCAGGTACTTCACCGCTGGCTTCGATTCGATTCGTTAGTTGCCAATACTGCTCATCCTTACTCTAGAGATTCTCTTTTTTGCCAAGATGACCACTTCGGTTTTCTCCAGTGCTAAACTGAGCCCGCGAGCAGTCATCCAGTCCCTCACTCGGCGCATTAGCATACCTAGCCTAAGTTGCGTTTGTTCAACGGTGTGTCCACCGACCAGAGCCGCAACGTCATCCGCATAGCCGACCAAGCGCGACTCATCTGGCATCTCAAGTCTCAGTAGCCCGTCGTAAGACACGTTCCACAGGTCCGGACCAAGGATAGATCCCTGGGCAACACCCGATGTAATTTCCATCCTTCGTTGGCCCTGTGTCGTGTTGTAGAGCAAGCTTCGGTCCTTTAGGTAGTTCCTCAAAAGCCGCATTAGATATTCTGGAACTTGAAAAGGGGTTTCCAGCGTATCCAGAATATCCACCCATCTAGCGGAGATGAAGGCGTTCCTGACGCCGAGTGTCACCAACAGGACGATTCGCCGCTTAGTGCGACTATATGCCTCTGCCTTTTGGACCGCGTTCACCAGCTCTGCAATCGCATCAACAACACATTGAGAACGGTACAAACGTCGACAAAAACGATGACGAATACAATGACAGTAAAGACGGACAAAAAATAGAGATTAACAGACAGTCTTGTTACGACTGAGATTTCTGCAGCGTTCGGGCGTAGCAAAAATAAGATGAGAACGGCTTCCTAAGAAGGAAGAATGAGAATTCTTCAGGACGCGCCGGATGTTCGCGCGGTGGGGGAACATTCCATGGTTATTGCTGCAACCGTTACCGAAGCGTCCGAAGCAATGATAACGAACCATGCTGAAGTCCACAAAGTGATCTCCGCCACCATCAAAAATGAGGTTGAGGTATTGTACTCGGAAACGGGAGCCGATAATTTCTCTTAAGTGAGGAGTCGTAAAGTACAACTGCCGTTTAGTGACATCATGAAGAACGGATAATTCGAAAAGCGGGACGCGATCTGAACTGAAAAGAATAAAATTTGCATGCGAATAACCAAAAATCAGCAAAAGGTGTAAAGAAAGAGCGCCTTAAACTAGAGGAGCTCCTAGACTGGGCATTATCCGAGGAGCTGGTTGAAGGAAACGGAAGCCAATAATTTCTCTTAAGAGAGGAGGTCGTAAGGTACAACTGCCGTTTAGTGACATCACAAAGAACGGCTAATTCGAAAAGCGGGAGGCGATCTGAACTGAAAATGAGGGCCTTGAACTGGAGGAGCTCCTAGACTGGGTATTATCCGAGGAGCTGGTTGAAGGCCGAAGAAGAGCCTAATGGGCACGCGCAGATAGCTCCACCATCAAACATCGAGAAAAGAATGGCGTCTAGCCCAAGGGAAGGAGATCGAGATAGCAAAAGCAAGAAAGAGGCACTTGATGTGCGTGGAACGCCAGATCAAGGGTTCCAGACAGGGCTGACAAAGGAGTAAAGAAAGCTACAAAGAAACTCCTTCAAAAAGTCCCAGGAAAAAAAGTTCACACAAACAGAAGGTAAAAGCCATGACGAAATACCCAAGCAGCAAGCACTGCTAGTAAAACCCCAAGAAGGCTGCTCGTCTATAGTCGTTTTTCGGAATATCAGGGGAACCTTAGGGCCTGAAGAAACCAACACTGCCATTAAAGCAGCACGGCCAACGCGGCCGGGCCACATATTGGTCGGATTCGGAGCAGTAGCCAACAATAAGGAAGCATTCTGCGACCCAGTAACGTGCTGATCTAAGACAGGATCTTGAGCCGCCTTTGGATCAGGGAAATGTTGGGTTTTTCAGGATGCCCTAGCCAAGGCAAAATTAGAACTTCGATGACCTGTATCCTGCAGCTAAACCTACACCGCAGTTCAACCGCCTAAAACCTGCTTGAGCAGTTTACGAGGGACATGAAAACCGAGTTTTTGCTGCTGAATGAGCAACACCATGATAAAAGTGCTGCAGCATGGTACCCTGATGAGACTGGTACCGCCGCCATCTGGGTTGGGAACAATGATTTCCAGGTGGAGGGCTGCGGACAGGAGTATGGTTTCGCGTGGGTTCGGTGCTCAGGGACCACCTTCTTTAGTGCGTACCTAACGCCGATATCATCTTTCCAAGCCAAGCTTAATGCTTTGAAGGGCGCTGTCTTGAATGCAAATGGCAACGCGCTCGCTAATGCAAACGAATCCTAGATATGGAGGCCAGGATGGCACTCGTCATACTAAACCCGGAAATACGTCGACTTTTCACTGTATTGGCTGTGAAGTAACCATACTGGACGTGACATTCACCTCAGGGTCCTTAGGACGGAGGATACACAATTGGAGAGTATAAGAGGCTTACCCAGCCACTGAGCATCAGAGCATTGTGCTCGAGATCCGTGATGCTGTCTCCCGACGTTTGTACTTTCGACCGTCTATAATTCAGTGGAACATAGGAAGGGTAAGCATCGAGAAGTTTGTTGAGGTGCTCACAGGAGGTTCTCCGCTGTAGGGTGATTTACAGGTTACAGAAGAATGAGTAGCTCAAGACGGGACGAAGTCAACTATACGCATCATCACGACTGCTTGGAGCACTTTTATGCTCCGTCAGAAACCCTGGCACGGCAAGCCCCCAGTGTACTGGTGGTCGACTGAAATCGCTGAAAAGCGAAGGGAGTGCCACAAGCTTCAGCGTGATGCTCAACGGGTGCGGAACCGCGACGAGGCATGCAACCGTGTAGAAGCATATAAGTCGGCCAGGAAATGCCATTAGAAACTTATTCACAATAACAAAAATCACTGCTGGCAAGATTTAGTAGACGCTGTGAGCAAGATCTCTGGGGCTTTCGCTAGAAGCTAGTTATGCGGAAGCTTGGTGTTCTACGGACGCCTTGTATACATGCCACGGAAAAGATAGACGAGATAGTGCGGGCACTCTTTCCCGCCCATCCCGTCCGTATTGACGCTGCCCATGGTGAAACAGCAGTCGAGTGTCCACACTTTATATAGCCGGAATTGGAAGAGGCAGTGTTTTCACTGAAAGTGAGGAGGGCTCCAGGTCCACATGGTGTTCTAGCTGAGGTGTTGCAATTTGTATATCACCATTGTCCTAAATTGCCGTTCAGCACATTCAACGTTCGTCTTTGGGACGGGGTTTTCCCGGACGGATAAAAGGTGGCAAGGCTCACGCTGATCAGCAAGGGGGGAAAAGAAATTCTGGATCGCCATCTGCATACCGCCCGTTATGCATTCTAGATACTGCTGGGAAAGTGCTAGAGGAATTCATCAAGGAAAGACTTACAGACGCGTTTTGTGCTGCTGGCGACCCATCTCCTGGGTAGTAGGCTTTAGAGCAGGATGCGATTGCAGAGGTGTTGAGCACGGCCCAAAAAGCAGAGGTACATCGCCGCACCAAGAGATGGATCGTTCTGTTGGTGACACTCGACGTTAGGAATGCCGTCAATTCCGCTAGATAGACGAGTATTCTGGATACGCGGGAAACTTTTTTTTAAGTTCCAGAATATATTATGCGGCTTTTGAGGGACCACCTCAAGGACCGAAGCCTGCTTTATTGCACGTCATAGGGCCAACGAAAGATGGAAGCTACATCGGGTGTTGCCCAGGGGCTATCCTTGGTCCAGACCTGTGAAACGTGTCTGACGACGGGCTTCTGAGACTAGAGATGCCAGATGAGTCGCGTTTGACCGGCTATGCGGATGATGCTGTGGTTTTCGTCCATAGACGCACTGTTGAACAAGTGCAACCTAGACCAGGTATGCTGATACGCCGGGTAAATTCAATCTGGCACTGGAAAAAAACCGAAGTCATCTGATTGACATAAAAGAGAATCCCTAGAGTAAGGATGATCAGTATTGCAGGCATGCTAATCGGATCGAAGCCAGCGGTGAAGTACCTGGGGCTACTGATCGACGCAATGATGAGTTTCTCTGAGCAAATCAAGGCAAGGGCTGCGAATGCTGCTTCGGGCTATCGAAGGGGGGCCTAACCTGTCAAGAAGACGCTCCTTGATGAGTGCTGTAGGGTCAGTGCAGAAATATGAGGTGGTGCTCACAGTAAGGAGGTATACAGAAAACACTTGGCATAGGTACAGAGAAGAGGACCACTGAGGATTGCATCTTCATATCCGACAGTCTCTGATTCAGCGGTGAGAGTTATTGCAGGCGTGATAACTGTTGCCGTCCTTACCAGAGAGCGTCACGCTTTTTACCTATGTCGAAGTGGAGACACGAGGGAGACGATTGCCCGCGTCGAGAGACAGTGCACAATCAATCTGAGACGTGGCTAAATCGAAGGCATGGAGGGCTGACATCTATTCAAAGCAGCTTTTGAGCGGGCATGGGTGTTTTCAGTCTTACCTGCACAAGATTCCCAGGAGGGAAAGACGATGCCTGCCACACATTTGTTCTGTGCAAGAATGGGACGAGCTACGGCAGGGCCTCTACAAGGAGACGGGAGAGAGCACATCCCGGATAGTACTAGTACTGCTTTGATCGATTGACAAATGGAACCATGTGGCACACTATGTTTGGGCAGTCCTAAAGAGTAAAAGGACCTCACAGCAGCCAGGGACGTCAGGGCTGGGGGATCACTTGTCCGGCAATTCATCTTTCTGGCTCCCCTCTGGATCAAGGAGGAATCCTCCAGCTTGAAGGCGATTTTCAGGTTATGGCTAAATATTGTACTGCACGTTGTATGTGGCCACTTCACGTGTAGTTAAACCAGCTGATTTGTATGTATAGGGAGATGATGAAAAAATCAAAAAATTTGTTTAGCACGGAGCCTTAAAAGAAATTCACTTAAAAGAAAGAAAAACAGTTTTCCAATTTTTGGCTCCTACTCATGAGATGCGCAGATTGTTTTAGGTTGCAAGGTGTGTATGTTGTATCAAACCACGAATAATGACACATGAAAGTTTTTGGAGTTATAGAATCCAAACTAAATGCGCCATTTTTTAAAGTCACTTGCGAAACTAGCGTAATATATTTTTGTACAGTACAGTCGGTTAAAGTTGGGTGACATAATTATTTTGCATTCAATTTCCAACATTTTATTTACAACTGAAACAGTTCATTTTTTTATTGTAAACTGTAATTTACAGGAAAAAATCCCGAAGGAAAATTTAAAGTCCAAGACTTGAAAGATCATCGCAAGGTTTCATTTCTTCCTATATATTTTTTGATACTTATAATAATTTGAAATGTACATGACCAAGGTATTTTTATTTTTTATTTTTTGATAAATTTCACGACATGGCGAATCACCCGTTATCGGCTTGACGTTGATTTTTGGGACACGCTTTATATGGGATATTACGAAATTTGTGACCATGCGAGAGGTCGCAATTTTCCTTTGATTTTCACTAAATTTTCAGGAAAGGTGTCTTGAGTAAATATCTCAGTTCGTTAACAACCTTAATTTGCCTAGCGGAAGTAAAATGGCGGCCATTTCAGAAAGGAATATACAATTTCTGTTGTTACCAAAGTATAGCTCCCGTTTGGCGTAAATTTGGTACAGAGGTTCATTGAGCTGTGTTATAAAGTTCATAACACAAAATTCAGTCGAATCGTCTGAAACAAAATGGTAGCCGCTCAAAGATCGAAAAACGTAAAAAATATTTTTTTTATTGCGGTCTTAACCAAACCCTTCTACCGATGTTAGTGAAACTTGGCAGTTTGGTAGAAGCTATATGTATCTAGAGAACCCTAAAAAGGTTTCAAGGTCAGTTGTCTGGTCTCGAAACGGCGGTTAGTCGTATTTTGAATTTCAAAAGTTTCTAAATTCACGATTTGCATAACATTAAGGTAGATATATCTAATGATTTTGTTATTTTGAGTGTCAGCTATGAGCAAATTTAAAAATGGCGGAGGTTTGAATTTGTCATTATTTCAAGTTTTTGGTGCCCACTAGAGACCAGTTTTCTGAATAGATTTTGATGAAACATGAAATAGCAGATTATTGAAACAAATTACTGCATACTGCGAAAAATTCACGGAATCGAATAATAAACATAACAGTCAAAAATTGAAAATTTCATATTTTTAGCTACCATTTTCTGTAACAATTTTATGTTTTTGTTGTGTCCAGAGTAAAACTCCGATCTGAACGAGATTTGGCACAGTGGTTGATGAGACTGGAAACATTGATTTTCAAATAATTCAAAATCAAACACTTAACTCAAAAAGGTGATCCCCATAACTCAGGAAATAAACATAACTCGTTGTTTTAGCAGGAAGTAAAATGTTTCATGGAAATGGCTTACATTGGTAGTATAGGGTTATCCATTTTAAGCTTGGGAAAGTAAAGCTAAAGAAAACACATAAAATATTCTGATGGAAACGAAATTTTTTATTCAATATAAAGATTAAACCTTGCCATTATACGTGAAACAGAACATCATTCAAATGTCCTCAACGGGACCTCTTACAGCCCTCAATCCTTTTGAGGTCATTTTCAATGACTTTTCGGTACATTTCCGGCAATATCTCTTCCATAACTTCACGAATATTCGTTTTCAATTGCTCAAAATTTTGGGGATTGTTCGCATAGCCCCATAAAAAGAAATCCAAAGGTGTTAGGTCGCAGGATCTTGCGGGCCAATTGACATCACTCAATCTCGAAATAACGCGTCCTGGAAATTTCTCTTGCAAAAGTGCTCGATTAGCTTGTGTTGTGTGGCTTGTGGCTCCGTCCTGTTGGAACCACATGTTCTCCAGATCATAACCTTCAATTTCTCTCCAATAATAATCGGTTAACATGCGTCCATAGCGGTCAGAATTGACTGTAATGGCTCTTCCTTGATCGTTTTCAAAAGAATACGGGCCAATAACACCACCATACCATAATGCACACCAAACGGTCACTTTTTCCGGATGCAAAGGCCTTTCTGCGATCACCTGAAGATTTTGAGAGTCCCGTATGTGGCAATTCTGTTTATTTACGTAACCACTGAGCGAAAAATGAGCCTCATCACTAAAGAAAATTTTGTTCGAAGAATCGTTATCAATGGCTTGTTGTTCAATCACCCAATTCTTATACATTCTGCGTTGTGTATGGTCTTGAGGCTTAAGTTCTTGAGTGGGTTGGATTTTGTACGGATGGAGATCTAAACCCAAATACCAAACCCGCCACAATGAGTCGTAAGACAAGCCCAAATGTTGAGCACGTCGAGAAATCGACAAATTCGGGTGTTCCTCCACACTTTGAGCAACGACACCGATATTTTCAGCAGAACGAATGCTGCGATGATGCACAGGCCTTGCAATATCAATAACCGATCCAGTCTCGTCTCCTCAAATTTTCTCACTTTGTTCGAAATTGTTTGCTGTGTAGGTCGATTATGTCGACCGTAATCGGCTCGTAAGCCCCTAAATGTTGATACAGCAGAATCACCATTTTCATAAAAAAATTTAATAATTTTAACCCATTCTTCGACTGTTAAACGATCCATATTTCTAAATGGCAAACCTTCAACTAAAAAAAACATACTTTGGATGACATTTAATTCTGACAGATGTCAAATGGCAGGGTTATACTTTCCTACCACGAAATGAGTAACCCTGTATTTATACAAAAGAATATTTTTCCGAAATAGCGTTAGACTTTCAGTGTGGCGGCCAGTCAAATTATTAATTGCTTTTTGAAACTAAGGGTGACTGCGAGAAATTTGCCCGCAGGATTTTTTTTTTTGACATTTTTGCTTGTTTGTTCAAACTTTATTTTCTTTAAACACTGCTTGTTTTATTTATATAGGATGAAAACAGATGAAGTCAGGACTTTTTAAAGGGATCGGCTAAGATAACTAACCAGAAAATAAATGTCCAACGTAAAATTAATCACCGAAACGTCTGTTCTAAACTATGTAGAATTTAAAGTGCGAAAGGCGGATGGAAATACGAACGAGCTGATTTGCTATTCTTTAGAAGTTTTTTATAAGTATTTTTATTAATATATATTTTTTATTTCAAAAAAATTTAAACCTTAACGCCAATTATTAGACGCAGAGTGTTGTGTTAGAAGACAACAAGCACAGATGCTAATGAAATGCAGAGAGGATTATACAGAGAACGCTCTTAATGCGCATTCCTGCTAACTCAGGTAGACTAAAAGCAAAAGTAAATTAATTAACATTCAACTCACATGAGCTCCTGCATTGGTAAAATTTTATGGATACTTGATGCACCTCTTGACCTTGTAATGTCTACTGTTAACATATATCTGCTGTTGACATTGACATAGAAACTGAATATTTCCTACAGAAGATAAACGATTCGGCAATGTAAAACGAAATGACAATTTATAGTGGTTTCCAAACCGACGTGACATTGACCATCGTAGTCCCGCAGTGCAAGTTCAAAAGCATATTTTTCTCAGAAGCGAATCGCAAGTGTACACACGTGTTTTGCGAATAAAGTTAATTGAAAGTCATGCGGTGATTAACAGGCTAATAACATTAACACTCGTGAAAGTAATTACAACAGATCACATTGAAATCCTAGCACGTTTCGTGCATTATTTGGGTGCAAAAGCGTGAAAACAACATTATTTCCATGTGTGAAGCCAGTTCCGGTTGTGCGGCGCGAGCTTTTTTCTGACAAAAATTTATTATCACCTGTAGGAAAGCTAAGACTCGGTGATAAAATATTAAAGGTGAAATTAGAAATTATCAAATACGTACGATTGCTTACACCAAGTACTTTGACATGAATCAATTTAAAGGGCCGAGTAGACAAAAAGCAATCACTGTAATCAAAATTTTAGTCACCAGTATGATTTCTTAAATGAATGGATAGAACGTCTCTGGGGAAATATACATACGAGTGTGACAGCTAAATGGGCTTGTTGGATTTATCTTTGCCAACGAAATCACTCGCAAGGGAGCACATAATTTCGCGATGAAAGCATTCGTTAAATATTTAAAATATATAGAAAGCTTCAAAGTTACACCCCAAGTGAGTGTAGGAATTAGAATTTTTTGATGCATACTTTAAATCTACATATTTGCCATGCTTCCAACAGACTTGATCGCTGAATAATATACCAGTTTCAAAACTAGTAATAATAAACAGATAAAAAGTAATAATTGTTTGGAAGCAGAACGATTTTAAAACCGGAATAAAACACCTCAAAGCTAGAGTTGCCGTATTGCGAGAAAATGTACCGAAGGATTACGTAGATGTTTAATATAATTTTCTTCACGTTTGCATAAATAAATTATGCATGGAAAGGCTTTGACGCTCTAGAATTTGGGGCTCTAGTTCAATTTTTACCCTATTACAATTGAAAGAAATTAATAAGCGCGTCTATGTATTAATATGCTTGGAAGCTTTCATTTAGATCGACGTTAACCATGATCCTAGGGGCCTGTGTTGATGAATCTAAGTACGAATGTGCGGATAAACTTATTTCGGACTAATGCGAGGTAAAATTTGTAGAAAATCTGGAAAGTAAGTGCATAATAATATATTTTCAGTTTTTTTAAGAAGTTGTCGCCCTCTATACTGAAAATCATATTTTCACTGTTGTTATATTTTCAAGGAAACTCTTAATGATTTTGGAGCATCAAATGAAAGGTCTAGATGACAGCTTTCTATGTGAGAACCTACATCTGTATTAAGGAGCGAGGGAGGAAGAGATACTACCGACATTTGAATCTCAACATTGGGCACCTGTAACGCAAGAAATCGGAAAAAATCGCTCTTTAAAACGAGTTGAAGGAAGGGTAGATTGGCGATGGCTATCCAGTTAAATAGATTCATCGATTAATTGCTTTTCACCAGGCAATCACGTTCACCCAAATTGGTTAAATTTTTTGGTTGAACGCATGAAAACTTCGTTCCCTACGTCCTCAGAGCAAAACTGACGTTAGATAGGCAGCCATATGGCAGCAGCGCTTACTACCACATACATGACCATTAGTAGGCCGACTTTGCTGGCTAACTTACATGGCGGTATATGAAGAATTCTGGAGGTGCCAACGAAAATTCGAAGTTTTGTACGGTTTTAAGGCGAATTTCTACAGTGAAATCCTGATGGCCCACGGAGAACACAATAGCGCTCCTAGTGAAGTGAAAATTATTTCAGTTCTTATACCCGTTTAGTTTTTATCGCCTTCCAAAGTCAATTTATAGGAGTTTGTTTACATCTCAACGCTAAGCTATCAGTCGAAGGTGCAAAACGTGCGCTTCATTTGCTCGTCTTGAACAGTTTAGGAGTACAGTGGGCTATACAAGGTGAATTTATAGAATGCACGGAATGCGTTCCGCACGTTTTTTATTCGGAAAATAGTATATATTACGAAATATAAGCATTTGCTAATGCCGCGGTTGGGTGACAGCTACCGGAAGCTTGTCCATAGTAGGCCGACTAGTTCATATGCAAATTTCTACCATATGGCTTCCTATCTAACGTCAGTTTTGCCTCAGAGCAATAAGAAATGGAGGGGCTACACGCAAGATAATTTCCTGAAAACACCCCACCGACGGTGAGAGCGCAGCTCCCATAAAAGAGTATAAGATTACCGCCAGCAAAAGTAAAGAATACGAGTATTTTATACCAAGAACAAGGGTGTTGTGGAAATGGTTAAACGTTGTAGGCGTATTTGGCGCCAAAGTTTGAAATTTTATGAATGTGAACAAAAGTTTATGCTTGAATATTGAATTCAGAAATATACTAGTTTCATTTGAAACGAATTTAAATTAACTTTGTTAATCCATTCCGTTTACGTTTTAATAATAGATAGCTCATTTGGCCCAGTTAACTGAAATTTACTTTCGAAATGCAGTTTCATTTGATGATGATGACTCTTATTAGGAATATAAATACAACATAGCTGCTAGGAAATTATATTAGAAAAAGAGTCAAGTTTGAAAGCCCTACATATATTGCCAGAGAATAAGGTAAGATTATCTTGATGGAATTTCATTGAAATTGGTATTATACACTTTGGGATAGTCAAAATTATGTTTTGCTCTCTATATAATATTTAATTTTTGAATAGTCTTGGTTGATTTTTGAATCATACATAGTATTTTTCTATTAATAAAATTTGGTGTCGTCTATGACGAATTTTTTGATTTAATATTGCTTAAAGAGGGATGTAGGCCATTAAATTTTTGAGTTTTTTTTAATATTTTAAAGTTTGATTTGTTTTTGTAAAGTTTACAACGATTGATTAGATGCAGCACTTTTGAATTTGGAAAAAAGGAAATCAATCTTGCGTAGGAAAGAGTTCACCAATTTCCTATTTTGTTGTCAGATGAAAAGACAACGTGAAACTCAGTTTTTTATAAAATTAAAAATACTTCCCTCCTCCTATTTCAATTCGGCTTGAGACACGACTTTGGCGGAGTTAAGGCTTCCGTTGAACAGTAATTTGAAATTCAATATTAGTAACTCTTATCTGGCATCTTAATAATGAAATATTTGCGGCTTCAATCTATTTATGTAATCTACTTATACCATATACAAAAGTGAAGGAAGTGTGATTATGAATTTGTTTATAAAAGCCCCCATAAGGCAATTTTCCCTACTGCACTGTTGTACTTGGAGCACGAGCCAAGATCAACTTTGACGTTACGACACTAAAGAGAGTTCAAGAGAGCCAATTCGTACTATTTTGACAGCCCGACACGAAATGTGGCTCTCAACTCTTCCCATATACTTTGTCCCCTCCATTTTCTTATTGCTCTGAGCCTACGTCAACGAAAAATTTGACATTTTGCTGTCGTCTTGCGCTGCAACTCTTTGCATCGCCATGCAAACATCGCTGTCTGGCTCGCTCCCTCACGTTGTCACGACTCGACTAATCGACGTCATTGGTCTTTTAAAGGATTTCCCCAAGGCGTTAGACGTTTTCGTAGTGTCGCGTTGCGGCGATATGATTGTATTACGCAAATTTGCATCATCCCTGCCCCACTAACGGTTCTAGGACGCAGCGCTACTTTCCGGAACGTCGCGTCAGCTATTCAAGTTGTGGAAAATTACAGAAGTAACGCACGTTACTGCGTGCAAGATGGGTGAAGAAACAGCAAAACTGATTGAAATTATGAAAAAATTTGTTTGTATCATAAAACACTGACCAGTTTGTTCAAATAAATAATAAAGAAGGCGCAGGGGTGGAATGTATTGGGTTGTACGATAATTCATGTCGTTTTTTTCTCACAGATGACGTGAACTTCATATTTCATGTGGTAGTGCTTATTTTATTATATACCTTTTTAAAGATTAGACTTTAGACTATCTTCAGTCAAAAACTGATCGTCATTAGTAAACAACAAGTTGGTTGAAAATAAACTTGATAATGCACACTCAAAGAGAGCATTATCGGCACATTGCATTGTTTTACTTCCGAAAGGGCAAACATCCTGTGCAAGCTCGAAAGAAATTGTGTGAAGTTTATGGTGAGGACTGCCTTACTGAACGCCAGTGTCACCGTTGATTTGCTCGCTATTGTTCTGGAAATTTTAATGTGCAAGGTGCACCACATACTGGTCGTCCAACCACTACTCATAAAGACAAAATAAAGGCGTTAATCGAAACTAACCGGCGTATGACAATTTGAGAGGTCGCAGAAAAGCTGGACATATCGAATTCAACCATGTACTTGCACTTCAACGGCTTGGTTACGTCAACAAACTGTATGTTTGGGTTCCTCAACGAATTAAAGGAAATCCATCTCACCAAACGCATTAACATGTGCGACTCTTTGCTGAATCTTAACCAAAACGACCCATTTTTAAAAACAATCATAACTGGTGATGAAAAATGGATTGCTTACGATAGAGTTGTCCCAAAACGATCATGGACCAAGCAAGCAAGGCATCCAAAGCCAATATTTATCAAAAGAAGATTATGCTTTCTGTGTGGTGGGATTACAAGAGTATGGTCTGCTTTGAACTGCTTCCTAGAAACCAAACTATTGATTCGAATGTCTACTGTCAACTTTCGAAATTGAACGGAGAAATCAAGAAAAAACGCCCTGAACTGGCCGATTGCAAAAGCGTGGTGTTTCATCATGATAACGCCATACCCCACACCTCTTTGATAACCCGTCAAAAATTAATAGAGTTCAGCTGGGAACTGATGCCACATCCACCCTATAGCCCTGATTTAGCACCATCAGACCATTATTTGTTTCACTTCCTTCAAAACTATTGAATGGTAAAACTTTCGATCCTGATCAGGGTGTTAAAAATGAGTTGGGCCAATTCTTCGCTTCTAAAAACCATGGCTTCTTCGAGCGTGGAATTTTTCAATTTACTGAAAGATGGCGAAAATTTATTCAACAAAATGATCAATATATTTCTACGCATCATAGTTTTATATAAACAATTCCTCATAAAATTATTCTAATCAGTAAACCTTGCACGGATTGAAGCGCACTATTCGTTGATCTTCGAATGGTGGCATTTGTTGGTACGAGTACTTGCATAGGCTCTGTGGAATCACTATCATTGACTGAATTCCGTAGGTTCACATTGTTCTTCATGGTAATGTAGTTATGCAAATATTTTGCAGGTTACCTACACAATCATCAGTAGAAACACGTGTTTTTATCGGTCTCGACAATACGCGCAATTTCATGGCCAATACACCAAACGCATTTTCATCAACGCGACGGCCTCGACTAACCTGTGTATTGAAATATTTTTTTAAGATTAGTCATTCCAGCTTTGGGATAGGGCCTCATTAGGTACGTTTCAAAGATAAAGCCTTCATTGCCGACGATCGCATGAGGCATGGAAATGTACTTGAGGCATTTTTCCTCGACTGCGTCATGAGCTTTGTTTTATTTTCATTGATTTGTAGCCCTACTAGTTTTGCTTCGCTGTCAAGTTTCAGGGAGAGTTCTTTGGCAGTTGTTGATGGCCGTGACAAAATAAAAGCTACCACTTGGCTCGACTTGTATAATAATGTGCCTCGCGTATCGACATCAGATTCTGAAAATATTGATATCAATACAATTTGCAACGATAATCTTTATGATAGTGACTACGATGAAGATTATTGTGTATGGTGCAAAGGGAACTACAACGAAACAAAACTAAATGAAAAGTGGATTAAGTGTATTTCATGCTCCCGCTGAACATATGAAGGCTGTACAAGATTCGCAAATAAATGCGATTACTGTTGGAAGCGAGATTTTCGAAAGAATGTGACTGCAGAATGATTCAATGTTCTGAAAAATGAGAAAATAAATCCTACTACCTCTATTTTTTAAGTAAATTGATTTTCAAATTCATTTATCATTTTCCACATCGTTTATAACTCTACACTAGCCACTTTTGTAGCAGTCTTTAACGTTAAAGTTTGAAATAAACAGTCTTTATACTCTTTATAATCTGCATTTCATGTCTCATATCCTGATTTAGTTACGTAAAATATAAGTCCATTAATCCTGATGAGGTGGTTTATCTAACCCGAGTACGCTCGGGATAGATAGACTATCGAGTGAAAAAAAAGAAAAAATCATATCTTCCGGTATGATAAGGGTAACGTTCCATGGTGTCTATAATTAATCAAGGACATATGTACATATTATAAAAATATAAACCTAATGCTAGACATTGCAAACTTTCGCAAAAAATTGCTTCAAAACAACATGGTCCAACTACCCCGGACAAACCTCACATATCATTGAAATTTCTCTTGAGTTTAGTCATTGTTGCTACTACATATCATAGATTGAATATACTATTTTGACAGGAGCGTAGTCCTGTCTACCCAACTTGTTTATTATTTAGTACTATTTTTCAAAAGGATACTTTCGGTTCTTAAAACTCAGATAGACCAACCTACAGATGCAAAAAGAGTGGTTGGAATCAAGCTAGTGATGTGGACCGATAAAAGGAGGGGCTGGGAATGCATTGGCATCTGAGCCAATCATCTATTGAGTTGACAAAGAACTGACTAAATGCTGACAAATAAATCACAGTATAGCGGCTAGTGGTAGCGTTAGCTAAGCTAAGTTCTAGACGTAGGAGTTATTTAAGAACTTTGGCTGGTGAAAGATTAGGTTACAAAATTTAATGACGAAGCTAAGTCTGCATACAATATACGATTTGGCAGTGCTAGAACGCTAATTTTCGATCTAAAATAAAGGTGCTCTACTATGGAAGAGATTTGATGGCAACAAAAACCGATACGAGCTAAGGAAAGTGAGAGTTCAATTTGTGTAGTCGCGTCCGACTATTTTGCCTACGACCCAATCGCACAATCGCAACTAACGGGAGGGCGTGAACTACTGTAGGCAGCTCAATTAACACTTTTGGCGTAGAGTAGACATAAACACATAATGGGAGGTAACAACAGTATAAAAGCTTGATCATCACTCTATACCGGCCTAAAAGACGCGCTGATTAGAAGGAACTACTATTGATTATTGCTAAAGCATTTCTAGCAAAGTTCTTCTAAAAGTGACTTCCGCTATGTCACCCCAAGTTTAATTGAGGAGCGTACATTATGAAAATTAATAAATTAAACTAGTGAAGTTCAACTTCATAATAAATATTAATTAAACATTTGAAATAACCTTCATTATTTGATTAAACATTTTGGACAACGCTAAAATAACCAAGTCAAATAAATATCCAAATTGAAAACAGAAAATAAAATATTCAAACAGAAAACAGAATCAAAATATGTATATTTTAATGTAGACGTTTGCAAAATCAAACATATCCAGGATTCCAAAAGCAAGTCATACTGCCCTGAGCAAAACCAAAACAATAATTCCATAAGGCAGCCTTCAGCCAAATCAAACCACAAAAACGCAGCGGTCCTAGACCGACAGAGCCCGAAGACTTGCCTGGTCCTAGTCCACTGACGATTGAGGAGTACCAGCATCGGCAAAGGAAGCGGCCCAGCACTCCCCCACTAGATCCAACATCACCGAATAAACAGCGAAGTGGGAAAGCTTTCCAATAAGCATGATCCTCACCACCCTCTATCAGGAGTACCACACGACCGGCAACCCCAAACAAGAAGATACTTCGATTACACATCGCCCATCTTGGGCAAGGTGGTAAACTGACGGCACCATAACCATTAATTATAGCGATTATAATGCAAATAATTAATAGAAATAAAAACTATAGGAATTAAAATAACGCGACAGACCTTTTACTAGAGGAAAGGGTGAAGGTTTTGGTCTGAGAAGATAAATGTACTCATAAGGACGAGATGATACATACAACACATGTCTGGGAGGAAGGGTCGTAACAACTTTTGCAACGAGCCACATTGTCCGTAATACCTCACGCTGGTACGTATAGGATGAAGCATTATTATCTAATTATAAATACAGCCGTATTTTTATTGATCTGTTAGAAATACTAAACGTGATGTATTGCAAATCGCGAAATATAAACATAGTTTAATACGATGAAAAATTTGATTGGCATCTTCGAAATATGATGAAGATCTTCAGACCAATTTATGACCAAGAAATAACTTCGAAGCACCTCCAAATCGTTATGATAACTACCCTCGCGAACAGCTGTGGTGACTGTACGACGGAAGGCTGAGGAATGTAGATGCCTTGATGTTATTTGAAACTCGCATAGTGGTCATATAAGCAGAAGTATTTTTTGCTAACGTATTACAGCAATGAAGTTCACAAAGTCAAAAGAAAATTCTTTAGGAAGATCTTTGAAGGTATTAAGCCATTCCCTCAGTCAAAAAGATTTCAAGGTATTTTAGTCAAGGACAACACAAACTTTTTTCTTGAAAAGCCGTCGGGCCTTGCGTTTTTGCTTTGGCAGACGCGTTTCAACTCTCTTGAGTCTTCTTCAGTGACGGCAACACAAACCTTTATCGGAA
This sequence comes from Odontomyia ornata, assembly GCA_963969285.1. NCBI lineage: Eukaryota > Metazoa > Arthropoda > Insecta > Diptera > Stratiomyidae > Odontomyia > Odontomyia ornata. Next base: position 271,993,870 of record OZ017739.1, on the reverse strand, counting down.
CATTATTCAATCAAGATGATAGACACACAGAGACTAGAAAGCAAAATAAATAGAACTCTACGAGAAACGCTTTCAAAAATCGGAAATAAAAACTTGTGCCGAGAACCAATTGGATGAAATAACTCTGAAATGCAAAGCAACTAAAACGATTTCAATCTTGACGAAAAATGTAAGCTCGTTTGAACTCTAGGAATCTCCAGGATCAAATATTATATATCCGACACTGTTTCAGGATAGCGTGTACAGAAGAAGCCTTTCCTTTGAGAATTTATACGTTTGTCTGGTCTACACTGAGCTGAGATCGATGCCCGTATGATGCAATGAACAGCTCAGTGTAGGGCACATAAATGTATAGATTTACATTAAATTGACGAAAAAAGGGTCAATTGATCAATAAAAACAGCCTGGCACAGAGTGCTCACAGTAAAAAATGAACTTGAATATAATCCGTAGTTACAAAAACATAAAGAGTTTGCATAAGTAGAATAAATTGAAATAATTCTTTCACTTCTAAGCGTGGTGGTCGACATCGCCAGTGTATGTCTAAAGTGTGATGGCCTGATGACACTTTATGTAGTATACACGTTGAAATCACTTTGTTCCAACATATTTCTTCTTTAATAAATTATCAGAAAAATTATTATTGCAACTCAATTGAGAAGCTACATATAAGCAATTTTCATAAGCCATTTGAGGCTATCGGAGTCATCCAAAAAACGAGATCGATGCCCGTAAAATGCAATAAAAAGCTCGACGTATCTTTAAAATATGTTTGAAAGTATCACACTATAGCGTTTTAAAATGTGTTATTTCATACAATACATTTAAGTGTGCTAAGAGAACAAACAAAACAAATTTTTAACTTTGTATTAAATGACTACAAGAAAAATGCGTCGGCATTTACAATATAAATTGACATTTAGAGCACAAATACAGCAGCTTTTGAGGCAAGTCAGACTTTGCTTTCTACCACAACGTGAGCGAAAAAAATCCAGCCAAAGGAACACAGGATTTAAGCTTTATACGCTAGAAACTGGTGAAGAGATTTTAAGCAAGTCTCTTCTCTTAAAAAACATCCGATTCAACTTAATCAAAATACATAAAAATCATGTAAGGCTCCCAGATCGATCATGTTCTGATCTAACAACGTTGGGCCTCAAGCATATTTGACGTCCGTACATACCGATGAGCCAATTGTAACTCAGATCATTACTTGATCAAATTAACCTATTGATGTCGTATGTCAAAGGCATATTCGGCGAAGACCTGCCCGCGGCAAAAGTTTGACATCGAAAGGCTCCAAACGGCGTCTGTGGCCAAAAATTTCACGGAGTCCCTCGACAACCAGCTGGCTCCCATATTAGCAGCCGCATCATTAAAGACGAGCAACGAGCTCTGGATGGGAGTGAAAGCAGCTATTAGGACCGTGGCAGAACAGACGATCGGACATCAAGCCCGGCGCAAGAGGAATGATTGGTTCGATGACGAGTGCCAGAATGCGTTAGATAAAAAGAATCAGGCGTACAAAGAATGCATAGGTAGGAAAATCAGGACGAAGGGAGAACACTATGAAAATCTCAGAAGAGTAGCGAATAAGATAATAAGGGCTAAGAAAAGAAAATACTATGATGACCAATTGAGAAGTATAAATGTAAGTCTAGCGAGCAACAACACAAGACAAGCATTCAAAGTAGTGAAAAGCATGACACGTGGTTACCAGCCCAAAACCACGCTCTGTCGTGATGACATCGGCAATATAGCCCAGTCATATTAGGTAAAAAAGGGGTCAACCTCGGAATGAAAGATAATAAGCTGCAAATTGGTATGAACCTTTGTTTTGTCATTCTAAATGTTGTCTCAAAAGTCAAAATCATTATCGTGTTCGCGTCTCAAGATATTCAAGGTCAAAGGTCACAAAAATCGGTTTTTCGCGAATATCTGGCTTCCTATCGGTTAAATGAGATTTGCATTTATTATAAAAGTTGTAGGCTATAAAATTCCCTACAACTTTTGTTTAAACTTTTTTTTCATACGACCAACCGTTTTGAAGGTAGAGCGCGAAGAGTGCACATCGTACAGTCATATACGGCCTAATGCAAGGTCAAGCGTGAGTTATGGTTATCAGTACGTTATAAAGTCAATTATTTACTTGGAAATTATAATTATTAAACAATGCCTATTATTTATGTACTAACTATTAATTATTTATATTTAATTAAAGTAAGTAACTTGATTTGCAACGGTACAATTTCAAACTAACGAATAATCTTGACTCATACAAAGTGGAGAGAGTGGCCTTGAATACTATAGAACATCTGTCCCGGCAATGAATAGAAAAGGGCATAGGGTAGGGACAAGTATTTCCAGGTATATAAGTATTGAGAAATTTACGCGTTTTAAAGAAAAGATATATAATGTCGTGTTAACTTAAAATAAAACTAAAATATATAATCCAGAATTAATAATATTTTATACTTAAATAGTTAAATATGAATAATTATATATAAATAATCAAGTTACTTACTTTAATTAAATATAAATAATTAATAGTTAGTACATAAATAATATATATAATTATTCATATTTAACTATTTAAGTATAAAATATTATTAATTCTGGATTATATATTTTAGTTTTATTTTAAGTTAACACGACATTATATATCTTTTCTTTAAAACGCGTAAATTTCTCAATACTTATATACCTGGAAATACTTGTCCCTACCCTATGCCCTTTTCTATTCATTGCCGGGACAGATGTTCTATAGTATTCAAGGCCACTCTCTCCACTTTGTATGAGTCAAGATTATTCGTTAGTTTGAAATTGTACCGTTGCAAATCAAGTTACTTACTTTAATTAAATATAAATAATTAATAGTTAGTACATAAATAATAGGCATTGTTTAATAATTATAATTTCCAAGTAAATAATTGACTTTATAACGTACTGATAACCATAACTCACGCTTGACCTTGCATTAGGCCGTATATGACTGTACGATGTGCACTCTTCGCGCTCTACCTTCAAAACGGTTGGTCGTATGAAAAAAAAGTTTAAACAAAAGTTGTAGGGAATTTTATAGCCTACAACTTTTATAATAAATGCAAATCTCATTTAACCGATAGGAAGCCAGATATTCGCGAAAAACCGATTTTTGTGACCTTTGACCTTGAATATCTTGAGACGCGAACACGATAATGATTTTGACTTTTGAGACAACATTTAGAATGACAAAACAAAGATTCATACCAATTTGCAGCTTATTATCTTTCATTCCAAGGTGAAAGCCCTAATATGACTGGGCTAATATCATCACTGATGAAACGAAGATTAAGGAAAGATGGGCATCATATTTTAAGAACATCCTTAATCCTCCGCACAGCTCTAGAGCATTGAAGCCTATAGATGTCTGTGGAGAGCGTCCATTGGCCTTCACCAACTCTGGATGAAGTTCGTTCCGCCATCAAAGCCCAAAAGAATAATAAAACGCCAGGCATCGATGCGATTCCAGTGGAACTCATTAAATATGGTGGCAGTAGTGTTCATCAAGCTATTAACATAGTCATCCAGCACATTTGGCAACGAGAACATATGCCGAAAGAGTGGAGCCAATCAATTATATTCCCTATCCACAAAAAAGGTGACAAGCTACAGTGCGAAAATTATAGAGGCATATTACTACTTTGTACGGCGTACAAAATATTTTCCAAGATCTTAGAAAATCAATCGGATCATACACCAACAGTATTATTGGGGAGTATCAAGGTGGTTTTAGAGCAAGCAGATCGACGATAGACCAATTGTTTACAGTCAAGCAGGTACTTGAAAAGTGCAAAAGTGCTGGGAGTTCAACATAGCGGTTCACCAAATTTTCGTTGAGTTTAAGCTACCATACGACAGTATTGATCGTAACGTACTGTACCAAATAATGCTTTGCTTTGGCATCCCAGCCAAATTAGTCCGTCTTACCAAATGATAATGACGTCGACGACCTCTCAAGTCCGCATCAATAACCAACTCACCGATGCTTTTGACACAAATATCGGACTAAATCAGGGAGTTGGGCTGGACCCATTGCTGTTCAATTTGGCTCTGGAGTACGTCACAAGGAAGCTACCTATCGATACGCGAGGTACATTACTATTCAAGTCGACCCAAGTAGTGGCCTATGCGGACGACATCAACATTCTGCCACGGTCGTTAACAACTGCCAAAGAACTCTTCCTTAAACTCGACAGCGAAGCAAGGCTATTAGGGCTACAAATCAATCAAAATAAAACAAAGCTCATGACGCTGTCGAGGAGAAATACCTCAAGTACACAAAACATCATACTTGGCGAATATAGTATCGAAAATGTTAGCGAAATTGTGTATTTAGGCACCAAAATAACGAAAACGGGCAATGAAAGAGACGAAATACGCCAAAGAATACAGCTCGCAAATAAAGTATTTTATTCTGTTCTGACGTTTTTGAAGACCAGCTGCATACACGGGAAAACAAGGTTCCAAGTATACAAATCTGTGATAAGACCTGTGTTATGCTATGGGTGTGAAACATTGTCCCTAACCCAAGCATCCGCGAATATATTGAACGCCTTTGAGCGACGGGTCCTGAGGCGAATAATCGGAGCGAAGCTAGACGGGGACCAATGGCGAATTCGATACAACCATGAGCTGTATGAAATTTTTAAAGACCTGGAGGTCTCAACGATTGTAAGACTGCGGAAGCTGCAATAAACTGGCCACATGAATCGTATGGATTAACAACGGATAGCCAAGAAGGTATTCGTTGGGAGAACTGAAGGCCGGAGACCAGTGGGGAAACCGAGGAATCGCTGGTCTGACTCGGTCGACGAAGACAGTTCATCGGTGCTCGGATTTCGATATTGGAGGACGCGGTCAATGGACCGAGACAGGTGGAGGAGAACGTAAGGCTCCCTAAAGTCCCATTTGTATAACTCCTAAGTCCCGCCAGACACAAATGTCATACAAAATACTTTATATTGTTGCTGAAATATATAGTACGGGCTTTGAAGACAATATTTTAACATTTATTTTATTTTCCAAGCGGCAACAGAAAAATTATTTTCTGCCTTGCTTTCTGTGAAATGTGATTTCGATGGTTTCACTATGCCAGCGTAGGTGGGATATTTGAGAGCAATGAAATATGGCCGAAGCGCTGAAGAGTGTCGTACAAAACTACTAACTAAGGTGGTAGGGAGACAACTGTGCTTAAAGAGAGACAACGCTCACTCAGCGATTGGCAATAATTCTGAGTGAATAACACAAACGAAAGATCGACTGCGCGCTTCATTCCTCACCTGAGGCCGTGGCTCAATCGTAGTCGTTGTGAGACTGACATCTATTTGACACAGCTCTTGGGCGGACATGGATGTTTTCGGTCTTACCTGTACAGCACAGTACTTTCACATAGTATCCACACTTTCTATTTACCCTGTGTTGTATACTTTCTGAATTTTCGAAGGGGCCGGTCAGCTGAGCTAGGGCACGTCAGTTGAGTCGAGGTCTGTCGTATTCAAATAAACAAAATAAAAAGCAAATAAAATTTCCGATGCACGTGTTCTTTTACGCATTCAGAGCATGGGAGTGCTGCCGGATCCTAATAAAATACTAAAAGATTGTATACAACGAATTTGTTTTTCTGCAAGGCTATTGATTTTTTGAGATCTGGTAATCCTGAAATCAATATCATATTCGTGCCAATCCTCGCGTCACCATTTACCTACCTACCTGCTACCGAAGATTTATGGTTCGCTCTTCAGCTTCTGTTCGGATTTTTCGGGAGGCTAGATTGAGTGTGAATACTATGTGAGTATACTATACTGCACAGGATTGACAAGTCACGATCTATTGATTGGGTCTTCCGTGCCTGAGAGATTGATGACGCTTGACACACATTTTTTGCTATGGGACAGCTAGCGCAGTGACTTAACTAAGGAATTAAGAAAGCTCTCTCCATGTAGTCTAATCGTAGAGATGCTCACATCAGATCATTACGTTCGAGCAGTTCTAATTGCTAAGAGGCAGCTCCTGGAGGCGTTGAAGGTGGAGAAGTTTGCTTTCTAGCTTTCTCTACCATTTGCTTCAGCTGGAAGAGGGATCCTTGCAACCCAGTGGCGCATAAGGCAGAAAAAACGAGGCCTAGCCTGAAGTAATGTGACAAATAGTTCCGAGCTAGTTTCTCTCGAATTTTAGAATGGTTATAAACTAAAGTCCTACCCCCTCTTCTTGTTTCACGTATGAGTATTAATTGTAGGCACTCATCTTCAGTCATTCATCAAATTGAATCAAGTGTTCAAAGCATGCACCTTAAACGTTGAAGTTGGGGGAAAAATACCTCCAAATTATTCAATCTTCGCATTTAAAACGGCCACCATTCTGTTTTACGATTACTGATACCATTAGCTGAACCAATACTCAAAGGTATTCATGATACCTATCATTCCTGAAATTTTCAAGCAAATCCTAGCAAACCTGTAGTGTCTGAGTCGGTAAAAAGCCCAGATTGTTCCATATCCATATGTTTCCATAGTAATACAGCGCATATTGTTCCATAGTAATATAGGAAAATTCAAATCGCTATAACTTCGTTAAATACAACTCGATCTTTATAAAACTTTCAGGACGGATGGTTTTGTAAATAGTCATCTGTATGCTAAATTTTATAGGGTACCGTTAAGATTTTATTCAAGAAAACATAAAATCGATAAATCATACTATTACTAACAAAGTTTAGTGAATTTCAACTTCTCATGTATTTGTTGTTGTTGTAGTCATTAAGGCCTATATTCATGATTTTTCGGATGAAAGGTGTCCAATCGCGAGGGGAGCGTACGCGAAAAGTTCGTACATTTCCCCTTCCCCTGCCCCTCTCGGTACCGATAAGGGAATTTGAAGACTCGTTTTGAGAAGATCTCATTCAGACATTTCCAATGACGCCCTACTCGACTACCAACACTGAAATAAAAATTTTAAGGGTCACCTCCCTATATGGAGAGGACCCCCTTAAACCACTTTGACAAATTTTTCCACCCCAAAACTTTCAAGAAGTCTCCACTTCTGACATTTTCACAAAGTTTCATTGCCGTAGCTTCTATAGTTTCGGAGAAAAAGTGCTGTGACATACAGACGGACGGACGGACAGACGGACACAGATCGTGATTGCAATAGGGTTTTGTATTTGTATTTTAGTACAAAACCCTAAAAAGCAAGAAATAAAAATAGCAACCAAAATCAATTCAAGCAATATTTCAAAAGCCTGCCTGAGCTGATGCGTAATCGTGTTGGAGGAGCATTTTTTTCTTCACCAAACGGGGCGTCGTTTTCTGCGATTCGGCATCGAATCGGCCCGATACTTCGTCATAGTAGAGTCCCGTGACTGTTTAGCCCTTCTGCAGGTAGTCGATGTAGATCTCATCTTATAAGTCCCAAAAAATGGTGGCCATCACCTTTTCAGCCGATAGGACAACCTTTGCCTTCTCTGGAGCACGTTTGCCGGGTGAAGTCCACTGTTTCGACTGCTCCTTGGTCTCCGGTGTGTACCAGTGGAGCCATGTTTCGTCGACGGGCACGAAACGACCCAGAAACTCCTTCAGATTGCGCTTGAACAGCGTTAAACACTGCTCTGCTGCGGCATTCATCGCGCCAACAGCGTTCTCATCCCCAATATGTCATGCAGGATGTGACCCATGCGGTCTTTTGTGATGCCTACTGTCTCAGCGACCTCGCGCACCTTCAATCGGCGGTCTACCAATACGAGCTCGTGGATTTATGTCACGTTATCCTCCGTGATACCCACCTTTAGGGCACCTGGGTGTGGCTCATTGAAAATCGACGTGCAATCACAATGAAACTCGTTAAATCTATTTTCACGGTCGCCATCGCAGGAGCAGTCACCGTACACAGCATTCAAGCGCTTGTTTATTTCGCTGTGTGATTTCCCTTCCAAAAAAAGAATCAAAACACCGACCGATATTGCTCTTTCGCCATTTTTCTAAAATCTGCAGACACGCCCACTTCCACACATGGTCAAAAAAAGCTACGAGTCCGATTCGGCTAAAATTTTGAAAGTCACCGCCTACGAGAAAGTAGTACACGATAGTGAATCTCTCTTGCGACAGTGGCGCCATCGGGTGATGAGGCGAAGTAATTATTGGAGCAACCTCGTAGTTAGAAATTTATTGATTAGAATCTATTTATATCAAGTAAGAAGAAAAAGAACAGAAATATTTTCTAGCTGAAATTTTTTCCAGTAGCATGAATTGAAATGATGAAAATATTTAGATTGTAAGATACGAACTGAGGAATTTATACATCAAATAAATATATTAAAAATTCGAAATTTTATGAAGCATAACTATGACAAAAGAAAATGTATAATTTGAAATTAAAATATAAGCTTGACTTGTAGGAAAAAAAAGTTAATCCAAAATTCATTCTTAACTATTTTCGATAAATATATTGTAGTGTATCGAGTTGTTTAAGTCCGCACAGGGCATGGTTGCCGATGTTCTGGCACAAGGGTCAGCGGACTGTAAAGAAGACCGAGCTCAGCTAACTAGCTTTGCTTTACGATGGTGTACGCGTGCTTGTCGGCTAGCTATTTGCGGGATCAAATGGGGCGGATTCTTTGTCGCGCTACAAAGCTGCACTACAAAACATAATCACTCGTAATGTACTCTATATGACATTCCGATCAATTTTTTATTATCTTTAGACATTTTCTATTATGTGTCAATTGACCTTATCCACAGTCCTCAAAAATGTTTCTCTCGTTAATGTTTGCGGTTTGTAAAAAAGCAACCCTTACTTTTCGTGAAGAAGGACGTTGCATTATAAGCAGAATGTCAAACCTAAAGATGTTAAAGTAGCTAAAGTGAACCACTCACCCCTGATGTAAAATTGACAGGTAAAGTTGACTATATGTAATGATTTAAACTTCTTTGGCGAGGTTTCGTGAGATTTCCTAAAGGGAATCTAAACCAACCTCTGATCGGTTAAAGACGTGGTCTTGAGGCGCATCAACGAACTGTGCCTTTTACGGCCTGCATGATCGTATGTTCATAGTTAACTCCGAGGTGGCTGCTGGTCGGCTAGCTAGTTTGAAGAGGAATTTCGTTTGTGGGTCTTGACGCGAGTAGACTACGCTCGAATACATTCTTTCAGCCACCAATTGAAATTGCCCATTCAAAAAAGGCGTCGAACATCTTCTTCAACTCGATATCTACTGTACTGTTTAAAATTGCAAATTCCCATAAAAAAACACACGTTACCAAATACATACTGATGCGTTAAAAAAAATAATCTGCTTTAATTCGAAAACCACACATCTTATGCTGACTAAAAATCACAAAGTCAAATTCGAGCACCGCGTACCGACTCGAAAGCCTGAATCAATTAATCGCGGATTAAATATAACCCCGCCCACATGACAACATACTCACAATCCACTTCGGTCTCCCCTGAAAGGCAAAGCTTCTGAGAGGAAATCATTTTCCCTTATATTTAGCAATTCATTTTAATCTTTCAATAATGCACCTTACTTTGTAACAAATAAATTAAGTGTCTTATTTTTTTTCGTTTCTTCCCTAAAGTTAATATCGGTAGTAAATTTTTCATTATTTGGTTTTATATGTTTTTTGTTACTATTTATGAGTTTCCTTGCTTCTTTTTAATACTCATTAAACGTTTCTATTGTTTTGATGTACTGAATCATGAATGTTTTAAAAGTAATTTTAGTATATTCAGTATTAGTTATGATGAGCAAGCTATTATTATCAAACATGAGATGTTAACAACAGTCTGAACAAAGGCGATATACGGAGACATTACGTACATTTTCAGCAGAAACTAGGAATATTAAGTTGCTTTGAGTTTTTCTGGTAATTATTGTATTATTAACGGAACCTTCAACAAAATTTTATTTTGTTTTGTATCAAATTTACTTTTAAACACATAAATATGGTTAGCAAATAATAGCATTTAAATTAAGCAAATTTATCTCTCCTTTTTCAGGATTTTGTTAAAAAAAATTTTTACTATATCTTATCCAAATCGGTACCTGTCCGTCCGTCCGTTCGTCATTGCGTCACAGCAAGTTTTTGTGAAAATTTTGTGAACAGTTCAGAAGTTTCTGGTTAATAAAAGTTCCCTAGTCAAAAAAATTTCAAAGGTTTATAAGGGGGCTCCCCATATAAGGATGTGAACCCTTAAAACAAATTTTCCCCAAAGATAGTCGATGAGATCTTGATGAGATCTTTTAATATCCGTTATTGTATTATATACGACGGGGTAGGCAGGGGAAACGGCAGAACACGAAAAAATGGTGTCCCTCTCCTCGCGGTTTGACACCTGTAAACCGAAAAATCTGAGAAAAATTGTGAACGTGGTTCTCTATGAGTACAATAACGACAAATACCTGAGGAGTTGTAATTCGCTAAACTTTGTTAGTAATATTAAGATTTATAAATTTCATATTATCTTGTATAAAATCGCGAGGGTATCTTTAAAATCAATAAATTTAAAAATCAAGATGGCTACTTATATACCTAATAAAATTTCAGAAGAATTGAATAATATTTAACGATGTTATGGTGGTTTAAATATTCAGTGTGACAACAAGACGTGACTATTGAGCAATATGCGCTTCCAATTGACTCAGACTCTACGGGCTTGTTAGGCTTTGCATGAAAAATTCTGAAAGGTTGTATATCATGCACATCTTCGAGAATCTGTCCAAAGAGTTATATTAGCAATCGTAAAACCAAATTGCGGCTGTTTTAAATGAGAATATTGTGTGAATTTAAGTTTTTTTACACAAATTCGGCATTCAAAGTACATCCTATTAACTGTTGATGAAAACGTACATGGCAAAACCATGGGGCTAGGATCTAATGAGTACAACAATAACAAATACTTAGAAGTTGAAATTCATTCAACTTTGTTAATAATAGTAGAATTTGGAAAAATAAAATTTTTCACAGTGAATTCATACGGATGCCATTGACTTTAAATTTAAGTAATCGAAGGTTCTTATAGTTTGGAAGTTATAATAAACTTAAATTACATTCACTGAAGTATTACGAGTAGCCATTTGAAAGTTCTCCTAGTACAACAAAAACAAACCACGATTTTTCTATCATTCGGACTTTCCATCAAACCAGACAATATACTTTTAATTGGAACCTCCAATTTCCACACAAAATGAATAATCAAAATATCTTCACGATTTCATTCAGTCAATGGTTTTTTTTTATTTACACTATTTTACAGATCCGTTGTTCCAATTACAAAATAGGTAATGAAATATAATATAATACATGCGAATAAACAAAGTTATAATAAGAAAAAAAAAACAAGAATATAAAATACTAATGAACTATGGAAGCTAAGCAGAATATTATGCAATATGCGTTTAAAAGCGTTTAAGGAATGTGGCAGAGGACCCAGCTGGAGCTCATTGTAACGACGTGATACGCGTACTAAAAATGGATAAAAATAAATATCGGTACGAGCAAAGGGCACAAAGAATATGTCAGTTGAAGGCGCTCTTGAGGTGGGACGTATATAAAGCCTTTCCCGAAGGTTGGATGAAAGAATACCGTGATATAATTTAAATAAGCAGCACAAGTCTAAGAATTCTCTCCTATTTTTGAGTGATGGAATGTTTAGGATCTGTAAGCGCTCATCGTAGGAGCTGTAAGTGAGGTTATATTTGTAGAATAGAGATCGTGTGAATTTACGCTGTACAGTTTCAACAGCATCTGATAGACTGGTATAGTGAGGAGACTATACTTGGGAGGCATACTCAAGGATTGACCGGGCTAGAAGTGCGAATAGATGGACGCTGGTTGAAATGCTAAAAGACTTGCAAGAAGATCGTAAAATAAAACCAGCGACACGTGAAGCTCTAGTGGTTATGCATGAAATATGGGTGTTAAATTTCAAACCTGGCTCAAATACTACTCCCTAATCTTTAAATTTGCCCACAAGTGCGAGCACTGATTCATCAATCTGGTATTCATATAAATTTTGTTGGTGAATCTCATGTGACAGCATTTAGAAATGTTAAGAGGAAGTAAATTACCTTGACACCAATTTTGGAGATTGTCAAGATCATTTTGGAGGCATGAGCAGTCTTTGCTTGAGTTAATGGGGCGATAAATTTTTAAATCATCAGCGTAAAGAAGACAATTAGAGGACAGGCATTGGGGAAGATCATTAATGAAAATGTTGAATAGCAAAGGGCCTAAAATTGATCCTTGAGGAACACCAGATTTTGGGCTAAATGAGTCCGATGAAAAAAAATTATTCCATGTAATGGTGCAGGAACGATGGGATAAGAAGGATAAAATCCAAGAGAGGATAGAGTCGGAAACGCGGAACGATCGGAGTTTGTTAGCCAAAAGGCCATGATCAACACTGTCATATTGGTTGTTAGTGATATCGCAACAAAATGGCTGCAGGTTAAAATAGTGTAACAATGGTTTTTCTTTTAAACTGAGTATGTAATTGCTGTAGATGTTGTTGAAGTTTTTCTTGAGTTCATTCACTATTTATGTCTGCATGTCGTAGGTGGAGTACTAAACCCTTCTGACATGTACGTAGTTCTATCTACTCAACTCGTTTTAAGGAAATAACAAATCCTGTAAGTATACAGTATTAATAAGCAATTTAAATCTAATTGTTATACAGGCAAAATAAAATTTTTTTATTTATTTTTTTCTCAAACTAGGATATCCAAATTCAAATTCTCTCACTGCATTACACCAAATGTATACTTTTGGTGTGATGCAGTGGGTGAATTATATACTTTCAGTATAGCACGATTGATCTTGCGAACTTGAACGGTTTAATTGCAACTCAAACCAGATGTTTGGTAAAAAGTCGATCGAAAGGGGCTATCAGTCAATTGGAAATAAATAAATGCTCGTTGGGTTTAATTCGACATGTGATGAAAAAAACAATTCTTTTCACGATGAATAATGGAACGCTCATTCCCGATGCACGGCACAAGTGCTGTTTTCCGTGTGGTGTAGTGGTTAGGGCATTCATCCCGTAAGCCGAAGGTCCCTGGTTCGAATCCCGTTTCCGATAATGAGATTTGTTTTGAGTGATTCTCCGGACGGACTTTATGCCCATTTAAAATCAGAACATACTGCAGCCGGGTGGACGGCCACAGCGTGATACTGACCATATCACCTTCCCGAGTTCCGATAAATTCGATTAAGACAATGAGATACTCTAACTATCTCCAAGTGAAGGCCCGAAAGGGGCTGCAGTGCTAAGAAAATAAAGGAAGTAAGAAAGAAACAAGTAACCCGATCGTATTAACATCACAACTAAGAGTTTATAGTATATTTTTTTGAGGGCATTCCTTGCATATCTATTAATTAAGAAACCATCAAACAAAAAGAGGGCGAAATACCTCTTCATGTGGTTCTTTAATTACATAAATGTTTTTAATCGCAGCTAATCTCCTCTCGTGTCAGTTATGAAATACTTGTTTGAACTAGGATTATTTATGACGGGATATCAATTTCACTTTTGTTTCACAATTTACCTTATATTTCTGTTATAACTGTCTGTTCAGTAAGAGCGTGTCCAGCATAATTTTGAAATAGTTTATTTAACAGCAGTTTTTGACTTATACATACATTAAATACATTCTGAGGTAACGCGCTTTCAGTTTAATAGTGAGTCCAATCACTACCAGCATCAATTATTGCTTGGCATCTCCGAGGCATACTTTCCACTAAATTTTCGGCGTATTCGAGGGGAAGCGCCTTCCAAATGAGTCGAATTTGTCGGGGGAGCTGCTTCAAAGTGTAAACACGTATTTCACGCCTTCTACTTGATGTAGGCCCAGATGTTTTCGATAGACTTTGCATCAGGCGATTGCGAAGTGTCACAATGCATTTTTCTGATTTCCATTCAGCTGGCCCCGGTGTTTGGAATCAGTACCGGTACTCTGCCATTTTACATTATTTGCGTACAGATGTTCCCGAATGGCGACGTGTGATAACTCGAGACCTTTTTGCTTCAATTTCGCTTGTCCTTGACGTAAGGACAAGCCAGGATTGCGCGAAAACAAAGCCACGATTCGCTTTTCGTCTTTTTTGATCACTTTTCCTACCGAACCACGATTTGGAAGGTCATCGACGGTTTTTGACTATTTAAATCGTTGAACTCATTTCTTGACACACGATACAGACTTTTTAATGTATTTAGCCGCCGCTACATAGTGCATTTTTGGTCCTTTAGGGTGTGTGCAAAGGAAAACGGCCTCGAAACGCTTTGCGTGAATCGCACTCATCGCGATTTTAGTGTTTTTCTGACGGAAGATTGACTTCGACTGAAATTATTTTTTAAAGCGCCAAAGGCAGAGGTTCTCTCAACCGATCAAAAATAAATTAAGGTTGATATCACTTACCGATTGCAAGCTATGCTGGACACGCTCTTACTTAACAGACTGTAATCCATTGCTGTTGGGCCTATTATTTTGTTTACTTTTTGAGTTGTGGTGTGATTTTATTTAAAATGAAGACTCTTAAAAACAACTAAATTTTTTTAAACGTTATAGTCCTACGTATTTTCTAAAACCTAGATTTATTAGTATATTCTCGATTCCACCCGGCTAAATGAAGTGCAATCATCTGGTGGTATTGTTGCGAAATAGCGGACACTGTTTGCTTGTGCAACTCTGCCAAAAAGTCGCGCAGTGGGTATGCATGTAACACGCCTGTAACTTATTTTTCTTTATTTGGCAGCGAAATTACACCGGCCCCTTCCGTTTATTTCAAATACGACACTAAGTTGCCTAGTGGTCGTTTGTTTCAAGTACGACACTATGTTGCGTATTGGTCGTGTATGCACACCAATATCTTCGGATGTAACCGCTGATGTTGAGCCCACGAATGCCAGGAGGATTGCGTGTGACATAGATGAGGTTATGCGTTTTTGAACATCAGCTAATTTCGAGGGGTCCTAGCGCAAGTGTTGTGTGATGCGAAGATGATCTTTAACCAACCTCGCCTTTCATTCACGATTCAAAAATGTCCGTGTCACCGTCCGTTAAATGGAACTTGGCGCGATATACTTAGCTTTTAAATATTATTGCGCCTTTCCCTAGTATGGCGCTCTTACGAGCAATGTCGGCAAGCGTACGTGCGGATCTCAACATGACATTGCGCTGAGCTGAAGAGTCTGAATCAGGACTACGTCGACAAGGAGGCAGTGAACGTGATCGATCCGAAGAAAATAACGCAGGCGCCCACGACGAATGACGACAAGTTTTCTTCGACTGTCACACGGGAATGTCATTTAGCATCCGTATTGTCTTTTCTGACATCTGGGTTGCTCTCTCGTGTGAATTTTGTCGCGCTTCCTGGGTGTTCATGGTAATGCCATAATGTTATACTCTTTTTTGCGCATTTCCGCATACTTGTTCTAGTACACATAACCTAGTAAAACAACAAACTAAGCAGTTTCAAAGGGGGTTACTACCTTTTATCATCATGAGCAGCCACTCCTGATCAATATGGGGCAGCTTAGGTTTAATACAGAGATTATAGGTTACGCTCATGCTCTGCAGATACTCTCACAGAACTGATACTTTTTGGACATTACTCGCAGATTAAGTTATTAACTTTGTTTCAAGAAGGGATTCGTGGCCCTATTACGACAGAACAGTCGTTGCCATTCAATAGTTTGAGCTGTTTAATGGTATTTAACACTGAATGGCTGAGATTTGTTAATATTGATCGATGCTAACAATAAAGAGTAAACTCCGCTTGACCGAAAATTGTTTATGGGTTGAAGTATGGAGTAAGTACACATAGAGGGTAAGCTTAACATGCCATCCAAGCTCATCATGCTGCTTTGAGTGCTATCAATTGCTTGTTATGTTTTCGTCTAGAACTAGTTTCTGTTTGCAAGCATGCTGTTTGACGCATTTCAAAGTCTTCGGGCCATTTGAATGAATTTGTTCGAACGTTTCTTTTTATATTCATTTATTATATGCGTTGGTGCACATTTACATTAAATTCTTGACAATACCACCATAAATGTGAAGTTTAACGATAATATTTGCTTTTAACCGTCCTGGCCAGTAGAAGTTTCATAAACTTTAATTATCTTTACGGGATGTATCAATCAATGGAATCAGCAACACAAAACAAAGTGGTGGTTACTCGAAACGGAATAAGTAATTTTCACTTCCAAAAGATACATTTAACGAATTCAGTGCCAAGCGAATTTAGAGTCCCTAGCCCTAGGTGCCAATAACTTATTTTAAAAATACAGTACTATGTTGAAATTGAAAGTACAATCTCACGATCTGATTTGTGGTTAGTGTCACCAAAGACTTTTTGTGATTTTTGTGAGTTTTTTTTACAAATACCCTCGCACAATTAATTTAATTTATTTATTTTTTCCCGCGAGTTTCTTTGTTCTACTTCATTATAAATGGCTGTAAGTTCTCCAACATACGACATTAAATGTCAAAAGTGCAATGAACCCGAATCATTACGAACCAAATTTATTGAGTGTGATGGATATTGTGCGAAGTCTTTCCACCTTAAATGCGTAGGCATCCCTGCATCCTTTTATGACATCCGGGCGAAATTTCACTCAAATGTTTTCTTTCGATGTAATGACTGTTGCGGAGTAACAATCTCAGATACGCTCAGAGTATTGAAAGAGCAGTCTAACATTTTACAGGAAATTCGCAGAAAGTATGTGCTCCTTCCATCAACGATAGGGATTGCCCAGTGATCAATCCTCCTGCACTCTCGTCAACTTTTGATGCCAAGAGCTCTGATGTGTGTGCTGTGGTTGATGCCAGCAAGGGAGCCATTCCAAAGAAACCTCACCAGCAACTATCACCTGGTTCTCAAAAGCAACATCATGTACGACAACTAGAGCAACAAGCACAACCGGAACATCTACAATATAAATCTAATCAGCAGCAACCTGAACTTCTGCAGCCGGCTTCTATAACACCGCAACGGTTAGTTGGTATCGGGACAAACCCAAAGTCTTCATGCCCGCCTGAAACCTCTGTTACAAGATTTGTAACTGAAGGTAATGCTGATACCGAATTTACTGCAAACCCAAACGTTTTAAATTAAAACGCTTAGGCGTTTTATTGAAAATGCTTTCAAGCTTTCACGTCAAAATACGTCTGTCAATTGACAGACACATATTAATATGTGTTCCTTAGTTATTTTTTGTGAAAATTGTGCAAAAAATAATGTAGTTTCGTTTAAAGTGGAAAAAGTGGTAGTTAATCTTCAACACTGTTTATTTATAGCAGTAAAGTGCGAGAAAAGGTATTGTGAGTATATAAGAGTGATAAAAAGTTTGGTTTCGAGTTCTCGTCCACATACTTACTTCTGTCTGTCAATATGTGTTCCACAGTAATTCTTTGTGCAAAGAGTGCAGCAAATAATGAAGTTCTATTTAAAGTAGACGTGGTATTTAAATCTTGACACTTCCTGTTTAAAGCAGTGAAGTACGAGCAAAGGTGTTATGAGTATATAAAAGTGATAAATTTCTTAGGTTTTTCATGAAAGGCACAATCTAAGCACAATGACTTCTCGACGACTTGGCCCAATACCACATTTGCCATTTTTCTCGTCCACTCTATTGTTGAGTAAGGTAAAACCTGTTGCATTATGATCAAATACATATTATCAACAACACTTATGTGTGTTTTAATTCTCCTCTCAATTTTAAAACACCTTTAATGCGCATTAATAATTAAAACACCTAAAACTTTTCAAATTAAAACGCCTAAGCGTTTTAATTTAAAACACCAGGCGTTTTAATCAAAACGGCTGGTGTTTTAATTAAAACACAAGGCGTTTTAATTAAAACGCCTAGTGTTTTAATTAAAACATTAGGCGTTTTAATTAAAACACCTAGTGTTTTAAACTAAATCGTCTAGGTGTTTTAATTTAAAACGTTTTAGGTATTTTGATTATCTAAACGCCTGAAAAGTGTTTGAAAATTGGGATCGGAATTGAAACACCAAAAGCGTTTTAATTTAAAACGTTTGGATTTGCAGTGTTGTTGATAAGAAATGTAGGCTCACCAGGATCTACATCTGCCAGCCGGGGGATCTCACTTGGAGGCGATATGACGACAAACATTACTGCGATGAAACCAGGCGCCCCCCTGCGTGCTATATCCCCACCGCTACAAATATTTCTCTCGAGATTAGGATATTTTTTTTTTTGTGGTAGGGAGGTGAAGGCATTTATGCCCGCCGAGTCTGGCAGTGTGGGACTCCCATGGAGGATACCTTTGGACTACCCACTAAACACCTCCCCTGTCAATCTGAGAACCTAGCCTGGAACCGTTTGACACATTACTTCGGGCCAGGTCTCGTTTTGTTACGCCGTGGGGCGCTTTCAAGCTGGAGAGTCCCTTTCCTAGCGGAAGGGGAGAGGGGAAGAGGAATTGCCAGAAGAGCGATTCCCCAGCCCCAGTGCCTCCAGCTGCTGTGAGTCCCTTTTATATTTTAGGACTGCCCGAGCATAATGTGCCACCTGGTTCCATTTGTCAACCGATTCGAGCATCACCGCAACTATATTATCCGGGGTGAGCTCTCCCGTCTCCCTGTAGAGTTCCCTTCGCAGCCTGGCCCATTTGGTACACGCAAAAAATGTGTGACAGGCATTGTCCTCCTCTCCTGGGCAAAACCGACAATCGGGAGACCGTGACTTACCGATCTTGTGCAGGTAAGACTGAAAACACCCGTGCCCGCTCAAAAGCTGGGTCAGATAGAAGTCAGTCTCACCATGCCCTCGATTTAGCCACGGTCTCACATCCGGGATGAGGCGCGCAGTCCACCTTCCCTTCGTGCAATTCACCCAAGACTGCTGCCAATCGTTGAGCGAGCGTTGTCTCTCCTCGCGGAAAACCATCTCCCTCGCGTCCTCGTTTCGGCGCAGGTAAATAGCGCGGCGCTCTCTAGCAAGGAGGGCGACAGGTATCACGCCTGCAATCACTCTCACCGCCGAGTCGGAGACTGTTGGATACGAAGATGCAATTCTCAGTGCTCCTCTTCTCTGTACCTGTGCCAATCGTTTTCGGTATACCTCCTTGCTGAGAGCGTCGCCCCATACCTCTGCTCCGTACATTAGCACTGACCCTACAGCACTCATCAAGAGGCGTCTTCTTGATGGGCTGGGTCCCCCTACGTTGGCCATAAGTCGACTCAGGGCCGATACTCCCGAAGCAGCCTTCTCAGCCGTTGCCCTGATTTGCTCAGAGAAACTCATCTTTGAGTCGATCAGTAGCCCCAGGTACTTCACCGCTGGCTTCCATTCGATCGGTATATCTCCAATACTGATCATCCTTACTCTAGGGATTCTCTTTTTTGTCAAGATGACCACTTCGGTTTTCTCCAGTGCTAAACTGAGCCCGCGAGCAGTCATCCAGTCCCTCACTCGGCGCATTAACATACCTAGCCTAAGTTGCGCTTGTTCAACGGTGCGTCCGGCGACCAGAGCCGCAACATCATCCGCATAGCCGACCAAGCGCGACTCATCTGGCATCTCAAGTCTCAGTAGCCCGTCGTAAGACACGTTCCACAGGTCCGGACCAAGGATAGATCCCTGGGCAACACCCGATGTAATTTCCATCCTTCGTTGGCCCTGTGTCGTGTCGTAGAGCAGGCTTCGGTCCTTTAGGTAGTTCCTCAAAAGCCGCATTGGATATTCTGGAACTTGAAAAGAGTTTTCCAGCGTGTCCAGAATATCCACCCATCTAGCGGAGTTGAAGGCATTCCTGACGTCGAGTGTCACCAACAGGACGATCCGTCGCTTGGTGCGACTACATGCCTCTGCCTTTTGGACCGCGTTCACCACCTCTGCAATCGCATCAATGGTAGAACGTCCTGCTCTAAAGCCGTACTGCCGAGGAGATAGGTCCCCAGCAGCACGAATCGCGTCAGTGAGTCTTCCCTTGATGAGTTTCTCTAGCGCTTTCCCAGCCGTGTCTAGCATGCATAACGGGCGGTATGCAGACGGCGATTCGGGATTTCCCTTCCCCTTGCTGACCAGCACGAGCCTCGTCACCTTCCATCGTACCGGGAAAACCCCGTCCCGTAGGCAAGCGTTGAATGTGCTGAGCAGCAAGTCAGGACAATGGTGATAGACGAGCTGCAAAACCTCAGCTGGAACACCATCTGGAGCCTTCCTCGCTTTCAGGGAGAGAACTGCCTCCTCCAGTGCCAGCTGTGTGAAGAGTGGGCACTCGACTGCTGTTTCACCATGGACAGCGTCAACACGGACGGGATGGGCGGGGAAGAGTCCCCGCACTATCGCGTCCATCTTTTCCGCGTCATGTATACAAGGCTTCCGTAGGGCACCCAGTTTCCCCAGGACCAGCTTGTAGCCAAGGCCCCACGGGTCCCTATTTACATCGTCCACGAGGTCTTGCCAGCACCGGGCCTTGCTCTTGTTAATAAGCCTGCGAAGATATTTCCTGCCGGACCTGTATGCTGCTAGCCTAGTGTTTGCCTCCTCCCGTGAGATTAGGATATAGCACGCCAGTCGAAGACATCATCGCTCATATAAAGTACAAACTGAACTTTAGTCCTGAGTTGCTCCAGTGCACCAAGCTTACGCCTGATGAAAAGACGAACAGATTGATTGCATCTTTTAAAATTACTGTTCCAGCTGACCTAGGTATCTTGCTTGATAAGGAATTTTGGCCACCTGGCGTATTCGTCAAAAAGTTCTCTCCGATTCGTAAGCGGAACCATCCTGTGTCCTTTCGCTCTAGAAGAAACATCTCTTAGGCCTAGTAATTCATTCTTAACTTGCTATTACCAAAATGTTCGTGGCCTGAGGACTAAGACTACTGAATTTCGCATTTCTTCCATCCTTTTTCCCTATAAAATCATCTGCCTAACGGAAACATGGCTGACAGATGACATTAGTAATAGTGAGCTACTTCCGAACCATTTAGTCTTCCGCAGAGAAAGAGACCGTGATGCTACTGGTAAGTCTGACGGTAGAGGCGTTCTAGTGAGTATTCATGTTTCCCTTACCAGCAAATCCTGTGATGATTTTACTCCATCCTCACCTGTTGAGTGTACAATTGTGCTAGTCTCTCTTTCTGACTCTATCCCCTTCCTCGTATCATCTGTATATACCCCTTGTAACAGTCCTGCTATTGTTTACGAGCGATTCTTTGCAGAATTCTCGAGCTACATTAATGCTCGTTTCCCTTCTACCCCTATATTGGTCAGTGGTGACTTCAATTTGCCCTCTATTGTTTGGAATGATTTGTATGTCTCCATAGTTTCTGGCGGTAGCGTGTATTTTGCTCTTTCTTCTTTTATTTCCCTCTGTTGTTTCACCCAATACAACACTTTCCCAATGCCAATAACAAATTTCTTGATCTTGTTCATTCCAACTTGTTACCTTCTTCTCTGTCCGCATCGGTGGCACTCTCATCCTTTGTCAAACCTGATCCTCACCATCCTCCACTCTCTATTGAGCTTGCAATTTCATCTTCTCGTTCTTTGAAGAATTCCTCACCTTCCCGTTTTAATTTTTTAAAAGCCGATTTGTCGAGCATGGAAGCTAACCTTAATGCCGTGAATTGGTATACTTTCTTCAGCAAGCTGATAAGCTCTATATGTTTTTTTCGTCCTTAATCTCGCAATTTGTTCCTGTGTGTCCAGCAAGAAGACCTAAAGATGCTCCTGGTTTAATTCAGATGTTGCCACTGTAATTAAGTCTAAAGATGCTCCCCGCAGAAAATTGTTATGCAGTGGTCTTCCAATTGACCTCGTTAAATTTGAAGAGCGTCGTGCCGCGGCCAAGAAAATTGCCACTTCAGCACTTCATGCATAGGTTAACCACATTGAAACTTCGTTAATGTCGAATCAAACTCGTACGTTCTGGTCGTACGTAAAATTTTGAAGGACCTCTCATCATGCCCCCGATAATTTTAGTCTAGATGGCGTAACATCGTCTTCTCCACAAGAATCTTGTGAACTCTTTGCTTCTTACTTTTCTTCCTTTTTTGGTAAGGCTAAACATTCCCCCCCTTCAACCAATATTCTTGCGCTTTTTCCTCTACTAATTTTCGTACAAACCCCTTGCAGGTTGAGCAACTCTTAAATAATCTTGACAACAGCACCAGTGTGGGCCCTGATGACATTCCAAATTTTCTAGCAAAATCTTTATCTTCTTCGCTTTGTGTTCCCCTTTCAATTATTTTTAACTTGAGTTTATCCTGTGGGGTTTTCCCCGCCCAATAGAAAATTGCTCACATTTTTCCTATTTTCAAATCTGGTGATCGTAATATCGTCTCAAAACTATCGTCCTATATCCCTTCTTCCTTGTTTTAGTAAAATTCTTGAAAAGATAGTTTTTGATTTGCTGTATCCACTTGTCCTCCCATCTTTAGCGGATCAACAGCATGGTTTTGTCAGAGGCAGATCTACCCTTGCAAATTTACTTTCTTTTACCCATAATATTGCAGCTGCCCTCGACCAGCAACAACAAGTGGACGTTATTTTTACGGATTTTTTTAAAGCCATTGATTTAGTGGATCACCCTCTCCTATTTGAGAAACTTTTAAGGTTCAATGTCCCCAGTTACCTCTATTCCTGGCTTCTCTCTTATGTCCTGAATCGTCAATGTGTAATCACTTAAAACTCTTGCTTCTCTTCTTCATTTCACCCGAGCTCGGGAGTCCCGCAAGGTTCAATACTTGGTCCCATACTATTTTTACTTTTTATCAATGATCTACCTTCTGTTATCACATCCCCCTGTCTCCTTTATGCTGATGACTTCCAGTATGTGTCTTTACTTCTCACTCGTACGTAGTCATGTGGAGTACTGCTCCCAAATTTGGAGTCCGTATCACAGGAAGCTCATCGATGCTGTTGAGTCAGTTCAACGCAGATTCACACGGTCTCTATTCTTCAAATTCAACCTACCTTATTCCCCTTATGATGACCGACTTCATACTTTGAACGTACCTACCCTTGAGTCCAGACGATCTTTCCTTGACGAATGTCTTTTGTTCAAGCTTCATTATTGCCTTTTACCTCAAAATTTATGCAGGCAAATAAATACATTCGACGCGGCTCGCCCTAATAAATCCTCGCTTCAATTTCAGGTTCCGTATGCACGTACTAACACCTTCTTCCACTCTCCTTTGCTACGCTTACCTCGTATGCACAACCAGCAAAGTCTTGGTCTTCTACCACAATCTCTTGGCGTATTCAAAACTTCTTTGAAAAATCAAATTTATAAATATTCCTATAAATCTTAATTTTTAATATCGTATTGTGATCTTTTTTCTTTAATTTCTGCCATATTTTGGATTCATATGTTGGTATTTAAATTTTGTATTAATTGACTTGTAATTGGACTACTAGTCTGTAAGTTAATTTCTGAAATAAACAAACAAATAAACAAATTAAACAAGTGATATTTCCTTTTGTATAGATAATTTAATTAAAAAGGAAAATATACCATGAGATATTTTCTATTTTGGTAGCTTTGGAACATACGGTTACTACGAGATATCTCGCAGTGCGTTAAGATACACGCATTTGACGCAGTTTCAACTTGGTCCCGAAAAGAAGACGCACCAGCGAAGTTTGGATGCACATAAGATTCGTATAATAGGAGCGTAATTCGGAATACAGGTATTACATATTTTTGAGATAATTATGTATACATAGTATAATAAAATTACACGCTAAAAATCATTTGAATGACAATAAATTGAATGATTTACATTTAAAAGTCTAAGCTACTCAGCATTGAATAGTTTCTTTGTTTTTTTTTCAAGACTGCATTTATTATTGTATTTTTAGCAAACATGTTTCGCTGCGACAACGCTTGTGTTACAATGTGACCTGTAGAATTCACAATCCGGAATGGCAAGTATTAATCACTTTTTTATGAACTTGAAAAGTATAATGATTAATCAAAAAATTTTTTTACATACTCAGTAGTTTTCCTGGGATTCGTGTTGTATATTAAAAATGCCGAATTGCACAATAAACTTGTTTACTAGTCATCCTTTTACTTGCATGAAGATACTTTGAATTAACAATCAGACAAAACAATCATACAAAAAAATATTTCTAGGCTGTTAAAAGTCAGTATGCAATCATTACAATTAATTATGCATCAGTTAACAATATCAAAGCAATTCATCAAGTGCGGTAAGAATCATTTAATCGTTTCACGTGAATTTCTTTCAGAAGGTAATACACAAATGATTTTCCTACGAAAAAATGGGGGATTCATTAGATTAAAATAACTGCTATTGGATTATGCAATCTAAATGAGGGTTTTATTAGAACTTAACGCTAAAATCACTGTCATTTACTTGTCAAGGAAGTTTTTCGGAAGCCACGGAAGTCGCAAATTGTACTATAGTATAGTATGTGTTCGTTTAAGATTTTTTGTGCCATTTTTAGGGTAGATTGCTCGTGCAAGGATTTGAATTTTAGAATTTAGTTCTAGAAATAATTGATCAATAAAATTGTTGTCATATGAAGCACTTGGTAGAAGTAATGTATACTTAAAACTTGTGCCTTCTTCTATATTATATTGGTAAGTCTAAAAAATATGGAGCCTTTGTTGTCGTTTTTCGGTTGAATATTTCTTTTATTTAAAATGGATTTTACTTAAGTACATATTGTGCATTATTATCTATGACCTTTTACCATTTTTGGGTAGAGCCATTATTCCTCTGTGTAGAACTTCTGTGGTTTATCGGTGAAAAACTTGGCCAAGTGTATTTCACAGTCCCTTTTTGAAGTGAATTTCTTTTCATTAAGGAAGTTTTGCAGAGACCGAAACAAATGGTAGTCTGATGGTGCAAGGTCTGGACTATACGTAGAGTGCATCAAAACTTCCCAGCCTAGCTGTGTCAATTTTTGCCGGGTGATCAAAGATGTGTGTGGTCTGGCATTGTCATGATGGAAGACATCGCCCTTCCTATTGATCAATTCTGGCCGGTTTTTTTGAATTGCTTGTTGCAATCTGGTTAATTGCTGACAGCACAGAGCCGAATTGAGTGTTTGGCCATGTTCTAGCACCTCATGATAAAAGATTCCCTTCCAATCCCACCATACACACAGCATTATCTTATTTTGCGTGATTCCTGGCTTTAAAGTCGTTTGTGATGATTCACCTTTTGTCCATGATCTTTTCCGGACGACATTCTCGTGCCTTACCCATTTTTTATCGCCCGCAATGATTTGCTTCAAAAATGGCTCGTTTTCGTTGCGTTTTATTAGCATTTCGCAAATGAAAATTCGGTCAATCAAGTTTTTTTGTGCTAATACATGCGGCACCCAAACGTCGAGCTTTTTTGTGTATCCAGCCTTACGCAAATGTTTCAAAACTGTTTGGTGATGGATGTTCAGTTTTTTTAGCAATGTCATGACTGCTTATGGGTCGATTTTCTTCAATTTTTTGTAAAACTGCATCGCCTTTTTCAGTGATTGGTTGACCTGAGTGAGGTACATCTTTGACATCAAAATTTCTAGAACGAAAGCGAGCGAACCATCTCTTGGCTGTGGTTTTTCATAAAGTATCTTGACCGTAGACACTACAAATTTATTCACGAGCCTGCGATGCATTCTCACCTTGATCGTAGTGATATGGTAAAATATAACGAATTGTTTCAGAAATTTGACTCATTTTTAAATGAATACAACTTTGACACGAATGACCAAATACAAAACTGTCCATATGAAAATTGTAGACTGGCGTGCCATCTTTCAAACGCATGCCAGTTTGACTCAATCTGATAAGTATTGCCCGGCATATGACAACGAGCACCATCTAGTGACAAAAAGCTCAATACTTTTTAAACTATCCAATACATTATTGCTACACTTTTGAAAGACAGCCGTCTGAAAAAGTCAACCAAAAGCATAAAAAGAGGAAACTATTTCCACAAGAGTTTTTTTTTTCTACGACTCTCTCTATCACTTTCCGTTTGTCGCACGATACTTCCCAGTTTTCATCGAATTTAAGGGTCTGCACACGGTTTTATCCGGGAAAAACGTAAAGCAAATCGAGTGTATTTCTACTTATAAGAAAAACTACCATAATGGTTTGTTTTTAAGCTTTTTTGTATCATAAGTGAAAGGACACGAATTATTCGTATATTTATTATCTTTCATGAACTTCTTCTTGCAACCACTGGCGTTTGAAGGTCTGTTCTGAAAGGCTCTCATAAAGACCTTCTATCAGATACTAAACATGACCACGTTTGGCAAAAAAATTTTAAAGATGCCCTTCCCTATGTAGGGAGAGCTCAGTTAAAAACCATTGAAACTTATTTTGATCGCCAAACTTTTAAGAAGCAGTCAGTTCTGATATACATACATACCAAGTTTGCTACCCGTAGCTGCTAGTTTGGTAGACTGCTGTGACGGACGGTATGAACGCAATTTGAAGTTTGTTAGTTAGTAGAAACCGCTAAAAAATTGATTAGAGCAATATACCAAAGAAATCATTCACTTATGAATTATTCCGACGCCATTTTCGGATCGCTGAAACCTTTTTCAGTTGGTTGGATTATTTTAATACCTGCCATGAGTGCGGGAAGTCTTTACCTGAAAAAAAAAAGAAAAGTGAATGATTATATTTAAAGCTGTAGGCAAAAAGTCAAAAATTTAAGAAATCTGGTTTTCAAAGCTTAGTAGGATAAAGTTAATGATCATAGTTTTTAGCTCCCATATACTATAGCTTTAATATTTAGTGATGTAACTGGTGCATCAAAGCAAGTTGAAGAAATCGACCAGCACTTTCCAGTTGATTTAGCTTTGGACAAAGTGATTGTTAAGCCATACACCGGGCTATAGTTTAAACGTGAAGCATTGTTTCGAAATAATGACTTAGGCCCTAGTCATGGCAAAGCTTTCAGTCGGAAACACTTTCGACATACTTCTCAGATGAAGCTCCACTATTACCAAGATCTGTGACGACGAATTATAAAAACATCTCAGGAAGGATAATGGTAATTATAAGCGGAAACAGAAATAAATTTTGTCACTTGATAAGTAAGATTCATTGCAAATTAATATTTAGAATTTATTTTATAAAATAAAATTAAAATTTTGTCAAAAAGAAAATAATAAATTTTGCATATTTGATATCAGCAGCCTAATTTTCTTTCTTCTTGAAAAACCATCGGGCTTTGCCTTTGCGCACTTAAAAAGAAGAAGAAAAAACAAAATAATAAATGCTACACAAACGTCCATTAGGGAGGTAAACTCTCTTATGAACCGACCAAAACGAACAATAATGACTAAAAGCCTTAAAATCATAAATGCATTGTCAGACAAGAATCAAGTATGGGAGGGGATTAACATCCCCTCTCCTTCACGTATTTACTTATAGCAAATATATTATCGATAAGAAATACCAATTAACTGAGATATAGGTAAAAAGGGGAAAGCCAATTTTTGATGCCCAAGTTAAAAGTACAAGAAAATAAGTTGACTAAACAGGGGAGTGCTCCTACCAGAAGGTCTTTCCAGGGCTCGAAACAAAGTTTCTAATAGCGTGAATCGATGACTTGCATGATTCAGCCAATACTTAAATAAAAAATCGTTCAAGTTTATGCAAAACATGTAGAGTTTCACCGCCGCTTTGATCCAGTTTAAATAATTTTTCTGAAACCTCTGCCGATTGAACATACTCAAATTAAACTACTATTCCTTAAATTTTCATGATAATTGGAAGAATATAAAAATGCCTAGGCCGATTTGAAATATGTATCAACCATCAATTGCATAAAATTGAAATGACTATAATTCGCTTGATAATGAATCAATTTCCATAAAATTATCTGAATGCAAAGAACTTATCCAGATTCCAGTGGAGCTCATTAAATATGGTGGCAGTAGTGTTCATCAAGCTATTCATCCAGTACATTTGGCAACAAGAACATATGCCGAAAGAGTGGAGCCAATCAATTATATTCCCTATTCACAAAAAAGGTGACAAGCTACAGTGCGAAAATTATAGAGGCATATCACTACTTTGTACGGCGTACAAAATATTTTCTAAAATCTTAGAAAATAAAATCGGATCATACGCCAACCGTATTCTTGGGGAGTATCAAGGTGGTTTTAGGGCAGGTAGATCAACAACAGACCAATTGTTCACGGTCAAGCAGATACTTGAAAAATGCTGGGAGTTCAACATAGACGTAAACCAAATTTTCGTTGACTTCAAGCAAGCATACGACAGTATTGATCGTAACGTACTGTACCAAATAATGCTTGGTTTTGGCATCCCAGCCAAATTAGTCCGTCTTACCAAAATGACAATGACGTCGACGACCTCCCAAATCCACATCAATATTCAACTCACCGATGCCTTTGACACAAATATGGGACTGAAGCAGGGAGATGGGCTGGCCCCATTGCTATTCAATTTCGCTCTGGAGTACGTCATACGGAAGCTACCTGTCGATACGCGAGGTACATTACTATACAAGTCGAGCCAAGTAGTGGCCTATGCGGACGACATCAACATTCTGTCACGGTCACTAACAACTGCCAAAGAACTCTTCCTGAAACTCGACAGCGAAGCAAAACTAGTAGGGCTACAAATCAACGAAAATAAAACAAAGCTCATGACGCAGTCGAGGAAAAATACCCCAAATACACAAAATATTACACTTGGCGAATACAGTATCGAAAATGTTAGCGAATTTGTGTATTTAGGCGCCAAAATAACGAAAACGGGCAATGAAAGAGACGAAATACGCCAAAGAATACAGCTCGCAAATAAAATATTTTATTCAGTATTGACGATCTTGAAGACCAGCTGCATACACAGAAAAACAAAGCTCCAAGTAAACAAATCTGTGATAAGACCTGTATTATGCTATGGGTGTGAAACATGGACCCTAACCCAAGCATCCGCAAATATATTGAACGCCTTTGAGCGACGGGTCCTGAGGCGAATAATCGGAGCGAAGCTAGACGGGGACCAATGGCGAATTCGATACAACCATGAGCTGTATGAAATTTTTGACGAACCGGAGGTCTCAAGGATTGTAAGACTGCGGAAGCTGCAATGGGCTGGACATATTAATCTTATGGACGAAGAACGGATACCCAAAAAGGTATTCGTAGGGAGAACTGAAGGCCGGCGACCAGTGGGGAAACCGAGGAAACGCTGGTCTGACTCGGTCGACGAAGACAGTTCATCGCTGCTCGGATTCCGGAATTGGATGACGCGGTCAACAGACCGAGACATTTGGAGGCGCTGTTTGCAGGAAGCGAAGGCCCGAAAGGGGCTGTAGGGCTAAGAAGAAGAAGAAGACCTTATCTCAATCTGTATAATTGCAATATTTCATGAAGTTTAAGGGAACCGTTTGGATGTTATGGGCGAAAATCTCGATGGAACAATTATCGAGAATTTAATTTCAGTCAGTCACGTTGTAATACACAATTATAATTACAATTTTTCAACAGTTCATTTTTGTTGTTTTTTATTTATTATAAAAAACCAATTAACATTCAAAGCGGCATATCGTTGATCATGTTTTGCAAATTTCTATCAATCTTTTATTAAACTCAACATACACTTATGTCCACTATTAATCCATCAAGGGCTAGCGTTGCTATATGGCAACGTAGGTAGTTGGATTTGTTTTTAAACTGTATTTCAGAAACTATTAGCCGTTACCGATTTTTATCACTCGAACTCGAAGTTAATTGTTGTAGTTATTGACTAGAAGTATTATGCAGTGAAATGTGTGTGAACTTTGAATACTAGTGCTATTTATTGTAATTTATCACGTGCATTAAATTTTACAAAAATGGCAAGCAGAAAAAGGTAAAATTCCACAGCTTTCATTCTACGTGCTATCTTAACAAATTTTTCTAAGCATATAATTTAATTTTATTCATATTAGTTTGATTTGTATTTATGACGACATGAAGCCTTCTTTATCTGTAGCCAAATGGCGCCGCCAGGTTGTTAAACGTACCTTTTGTCCTCAAGAAAATATTTGCTCTTTTTTGCTTGACGTTGCAAGAAATAGTGGATTAATTAGAACAAGATGAAAATTCAGACTTGGAAGATATTTGCATTGAGCCTCCTCAGGTCGCAGTATTCGCAGATGAAGACTCTGCCGATGAAGGCTCTGTTGGTGTTACGAAAATTTGACCGGCCGAAAATTCGCCACGGGGGGCTGAAATCAATTAAATATAGATGTAGATGAACCCAAGTATAGCCAAACGAATCCAGGTCTGTCAAGCAAAAGACGAAGCATAGTGTATGAATGGAGCGAATTTGATCTTACCGATTTTTATCCGCCGGCATTTGTTCTGTCAATTGCTCAGCATTACAAATATACTCGTACGTCTTGCACTGATATTTTTGAACCGTTTATAACGACAATTTGTGGGAGTTGCTTTTAAAGAGAGTACAAAGTATGTTGCGTTTTTGAACTGCCCAGACCCTTGCATTTCCCTTGGTAAGCTCAAATGCTTTATTGCAAAAATCACGGGTTTTCATTTAAAACACCCTCTGTTTTGTATTCACTCAACCAATTTGAATGGTTTACAAAATTAGTCGAAATATTTAATTTCTGAAAATTTGGTGAAAATCAAAACAAAATTCCGAGGCACAAATTATATATATATATATATATATATATATATATATATATATATATATATATATATATATATATATACGAGTATATATATATATATAGATATATATATATATATATATATATATATATATATATATATATATATACGAGTATATATATATATATATATAGTTATATATATATATATATATATATATATATATATATATATATATATATATATATATATATATATATAACATATATATATAAAGGGCGATTCATTATGAGGTTTGATTTTCAATCCAGAAATCTTCTCTCTAGCAGGAAAGAAGGGGGAGGAAGCTTTCTCTTGACGCTCAAGAATACCTTTTTATCTTCATACGCGGCCCGTACATAATGTGCTACGCGGCTCCATTATAAACGGATGTAAGCATCTTTCCGATTATAGTCTCCGAAGAGAGCGCGCCGACTTTTATGAAGAGGTGATCAGACAGCCTGTTCCATATTTTTCAGTTAAAGAATATATGGCAGGCATCATCTCTCCTACCGACGCCACGTAGTCGGAAGACTGTGCCTTATAAATTTTGTGCAGGCAAGACCAAAAACATCCATGCCCACTCAAGAGGTAGGTTAGGTCAGGCTTACCGTACCTCGATTGAGCCATATCTTCAATTCAAGGTTCAGACACGCAGTTCACTTGGCCTTTGTGTCACTCTCCTAGGACTGTTGCCAATCGCCGAATGTGAATTTTTTCTCCTCCATTGCGACTACCTCGCTGATGCCTTCGCTTTTAAGTAGGTAAAATATATTTACGCTCTCTAGCAAGGAAGGCGATGGATATCGCTAACACTGCCAATCCGGAGACTGTTCTTTGTCTCTGCACATGTGCCAATCACTTTCTGGGCAGCTCCTTGCCAGCTGCGCCATATTTTCAATCTTTAAAGTAGTGCAGATTGCACTGCCGACACGGGAATAAGCAAGATTAAATCATAAACGATCATACCATACACGTAACATCTAACCACTCTGCACAACATAAACTAGCAGTGTACAGATCAATGGTACAGAGACTTCACTCCATACCCACGACTCCTACTAACTAAGCAACAGTTACGGAATAACTAACTTATTACATGGTACGAACAAAAACAGGAACGCCAATTGATTGAAATATACAAGAAGGACCAACAGAAGGCAAAAAAGTCAGACGGTAACGCTATAAACAAACTACTTATCACGAATTCTGATCCGATTTCTCCACTACTAGACCACACCCTCCGACGAAAACGGAAGTGGGACGAGCCAGAACAAACGGGCATTCAACAACCCAAAAACAAAAATTGATTATCCGTCTATCTCGCCTAACCTAGGGCCTACCTGTTTAACCCATCCTATACCTATACAAACTCATTTCCTTCCACAAATCCTTTAGGCGTTGAAGGTGACTCAAAGGAGTTGAAACGTGCTGCTCACTCAAAAAAGCAAGGCCCGACGGCTTTTAAAGAATATATATGTATGCCCTTGCAGTATTTTTTAGTTTATTTAAACCGAGAATAAGCGTCTATCTTTCGTATTTAGTGTATAAAATAATTTTGGTATAACGTGCTCCTGTAGTACCAACTCGACTAATTGTTAAGAATCTTAAGGTATTATTAGAGACGAACTTACTTTAAATGTGCGTTAATAGCCTAACAGGGTATTTTTCTGCACTTTCCTGCAAAGACCATTAAACTATTTTATATGTAGAACAAACGAGTTAGTAGCAAATCGGTGTAGGAGTGTTGCCTACTTATTACACTATTAATAATAATGTCACTGCAATTAAGAACACCCGCTCAACGTAATTACTTACTTGCCGCAAATAAGTGCATACTGAAACTAGAACAACTGGCATGCAGCTTCTAAATGGCGCAAACAAACGTGCAAGCATGATCAACATCAATTGCATTTATTTACCAAAGAGTTGCAGTGAGATCTGGAGATTGTAATAAGCTTTGTTGGTTTAGATCCGTCAAATTTAAGTCTGCGTGATAAGCTATTATCAGAGCTAATTGTGGTAAGTTATACTTCAGTGACAATATGTGTGGTCGTTTATTCGGATACCACCATATGAGTTCATCAGAAGAACCACAACGTCAAATCAACGCTGCCGACATAATTAGCAAAGAAATAAAAATTGAATTGACACATTGATTTGGGATTGCATACGTTGTTATTCTGACTAAATTGTAATTTATTCATTTAATGGTTTTGCGGCCACTAAAGCAAATAGAGCAAATACCTATGAATGAGAAATGCGTATAAAAGATGGTATAATAAACAGTTTCAAATTAATACTGACATTGATGATGCTCTAAATTGTAGAAGAAAAATGTTCGATGCATAATGCTCCCACAGCATAATCTCAAGTTATATCCTCTTTATTCATCAGTTTGTTGAACCCATAATTTCTGATTTCATACTTTACTCTCCGTATAATCTGATCCTTGCTTATAAGATTTGAGTTTTCACCAGCCGTTTCCTGGTTAATGAAGGAATATTCAACATTTGACTCTGCCTTTTTCGGATCAAAAATAATCAACTATTTCCACACCACTTTACAATTTTTTCAGGCTAAGATTTTGCTGTTCTTTCATATTCCTTAAATTTTGTTCGTGGGTTTCCACTTTTTCTTGATTTGCTTGCTCTACATGTTTGACGTAGTTGCCTGTTTAAAGAGAACATATTTCTTGGAAGCAATCTCATTATCCTTGGATTCGTTTGAGCGTTGGATTGAGGTAATGAAATCTTTATTCCTTAAACTTTGACATTTCCAGATTTCTCACAAATACAATATCATGCTATTATGCTTTCATTACATGCATCAATCTTGTTTTACAACTCACAGAGACGACTGAATTATTGTCGTATTTCATTTGGAGTTTTTGGATACTTAACTTTTCAAATTAGAGGATTTAGTCGGTGTTAATTCGAGATGATACCGAGTTCAGTCAAGTTTTTTTTTTTTTTGTCATCGTAGAAATCAAAACGCGAATTATCAGACTTTATGTGAAAGATTTTGAATTCCTACGCGGAGTTCTAAGATTTTTTTGGAATTGATGCAAATATTAACTTTTTATTAGTTGCAATAGTTTACTTTCAATACTTATCAAGGGTCGTCAACTGATGATAAAGTTAATGCGCCAGTTTACTTGGTAAATTTCAATTAGTTTCACAAGACTCTGTTTTGCCGATTTTCTACTCTTCTATTTCGCTTTAGGCAGATCAACCTGACCTTAAAAATTCCAACAAAAAAGAAACATTATTGTCTACTCCAAATTAGTTTACTTCCACTTTATTCGTAAGTTTATATTGCAATGCACTATATATAGGTACCAGACGATGTCCCCTTTTACATAATGACTAATACACGCTTCGTCAGGCGCTTGTCCTTGATGAGTCCGACAGCTTTTTATTCTGCAATTTTTTGTCCGATCTGCTACCAAAAAGTTTTAGGACAATATGACCCTTCTGTTTCACGAATTTTTGTAAAACAATCCTGTTGTTGGTGGTAGTTGATTTTCGGTATCCCGGTATGTTGGCATATTTGGGATATTGGACTCGTCAGAAGCACATAAACTTTGTCGGTTGACTCTCGTTTGGTAATTCGCATTTTCTTCCAATGAATTAAAACAAAATTATTTGTGGTATGACATTTTCAAGATCCCAGGAAATCGCCATGTTTGGAACCTCCCAAACAAAAAAAGCGGAGGATCAGGGAAAGTGGCATAACAAAGCTCGCCCACGACAAATACTTCACAGAGCGCCAGGTACATGGTCATCATCAAATAGCAGAGAAACCTGCTTCTGATCAAGTATGAATAAGAGTGTATATATTACGGAGAAGGGCCTTTCAATGAAACTCTCCAATACTTTGTGTTTTTGACAATCTTAAAAATCTTAAAAATTTATTGAGGCATAAATAGGAAATGTGATTTAGTTCAGAGAGCCCTAAGAGGGTTCTATTGTAACTTAGGGCGTCTTTTCTTACTAATTTATCTGCAAACAAGGTGGGAATCATCTTTTCATTTGACAATAAATTCTGCAAAAGAGTTTCGCGTTTGCTAGACTATAACAGGGTTGGGGTAAGGCAGTTCATTCGATTTGTAATCTTCTAGTTGAAATCTAAAAAAATAACCACAAAAATTGGTTACCATGAGATTTTCAATAGCATATACCCGTCGAGTTCAAATTCACATGTCTTAACTAGTAATAAACTGATTTTGGATTTACGATAAGATAAAGCTAATGACGCAGTCGAGGAAAATTACCTCAAATATCTAAACATCATAATTGGCGAACACAATATCAAAAACTTGGGCGACTTTGTGTATCTAGACGCTAAAATAACCGATATAAAGAAGCTAAAATATGTCGAAGAATACAGCTTATAAATAAAATATTCTATTCAGTTTTGACGATGTTGAAGACCAGCTGCATACACAGGAAAATAAAACTCCAAGTATACAAATATGTGATAAAACTTGTGCTATGCTTTGGGTGTGAAACATGGATCCTAACCAAATTATCTGCAAACACACTAAACGACTTCGAGAGACGAGTCCTGAAGCGAATAATCGGAGCATAGGTAACGGGGACCAATAAAGGCTTCGAAACAACCATGAGCTGTATGAAATTTTTGACGAGGCGGAGCTTTCAACGATTGTAAGACTTGGCAAGCTGCAATGAGCTCGCCACATGATTCGTATGGGTGAACAACGGGGACGCAAAACGGTATTCGTTGGGAGAACTGAAGGGCGGAGACAGCCAAAGCAGTGCCTTGGCCTCCAGAATTAATGTCCTCCAATTATGAAGTTTTTGACGAGGTGGAGGTCTCAACGATTGTAAGAATGTGCAAGCTGCAATGGGCTCGCCATATGAGTCGTATGGGTGAACAACGGGGGCACAAAACGGTATTCGTTTGGAGAACTGAAGGGCGGAGACAGCCAAAGCAGTTCCTTGGCCTCCAGAATTAATGTCCTCCAATTATGACGTTTCTGCCAACTTGCTCGTCAGCTGCTCACTCCCAAAAAGATCTGCTGTCCGCCTCTATTGTGTCTTCACATCGAGTCCTCGGTCTTCTTCCTGGATGCCTACCTTGTACTACACACTCTAATGTTCTTTTGGCTAAGTGAGCTTCTACCATTCTTTCCACATTCCCCGCTCATTGGAATTTACGCAATGTCACGTAAGAAGAAACAGGTGGATCATCAAATAATTCATGCAACTCATTGTTGTAACGAAATCTCCACTCTGTTCCTGATTTCGGTGGGCAGTAGATTTTCCAGAGTACTTTGCGTTCAAATGTATCCACTGCCCTTTCGAATTCGGTCGTCAGGGTCCATATTTCCTTTCCATGTAACAGCACAAGTTTAACTAGTGTTTTGTAAATGCGGAGCAAATTTTGCCTGTGCGCAACACTAGTCCTTACAATGGGAAGGTCGAAGTAATTGGCTTTATTCACGGCATTTATGTGGTGTCTAATCTCGTCTCTTTACGGTTCCAGGCTGGGTTCTCAGGTTGACAGGGGAGGTGTTTAGTGGGTTGTCCAGTCGCGCATGGGAGTCCCACACTCTGTGCATAAATAGCATTCACCTCCCTACCACAAAAAAACTCGTCTCTTTCAGCGCCTTTTCTATCCTATTTTTTCGCCAGTCCTCTGGTCACTGCTCCTTTGACCATATTCTGCATATTATTCGATTTAGAAGGTTACTTAGATGGGGACCTTCACGCTGGAGCAGTTTCGCTGGTATCCACCTATTTCATGGGCCTTATTTTTTCTAAGGTCACATACTACTGCCTGTTGTTTGTCTCTGGTTGGTTGTGAGACTGCGATCTCTTGCTCTGCTTCTGGAATGTTCCACGCTTCAGTAGTTTATGGGGACACTTTAAATAGCTTCTGGAAATATTGCAGCCATGTGTTTTCAATTTTGGCTGGCTTGCCTATGATTGCTCCTTGTGCACTTTTGCAAAGACTTGTTTGTGAATTGAAGTTGTCTTTTAGTTGCTTAAGTTGTTTAATACAGAAATGTCTCGAGCATTACTATCGCTTCACAGTTTGGTCCTCGTAAGTACACTGCATCATGAGAAAAAGCTTGAGGAGTAAGTGTATGCGTTAGTATGCCATATACCGCGTGCTCGTCCAATTTGCTTGGCATTGACCAACTCACAAAGCTGGGGTAAATCGAAAGAGTACATGAATAAAATCATTTCTCGAAAAGCTTAAGCATTGTTACTAGTCACCGATAGATGCCCACGTGAAAATTGTCCAAACAATCCACTTCCCTTATTTATTATTAATATTAATAGTTATTTTGGTTGGCAAAGCAAAGAGGTAAATACACCGAATAAGAAGTGCAATTGATCAGCATCAAAGGTAAACTTGAGGTAAGCATTATTTTTTTTATAAATGTCTATGGCCATGAACAAGCGAATCACTCTTGATACTCCGCTTGTCCTACTCAAGGCCTTTGCCCGAGTAGAACCGTCTCAAGGCATTTAGCCGAAGGTTGGCAGCCCTAAAGAGTGTCCCAGCCCGGATCCAAGCAGCCGTACTGTTAACCTGTGACGCCCATCAGCAAGCTAATCAACCAGCCCGGATCCAAGCAGCGTTACTTGCCCTGCTCAAAACTTTCGTCCGAGCAGTAGTTTTCATAAGGCATTTTGTTCAGTAACGAGCAAGTTAACGGAATTTCAATTTAACCACCGGCGGCTGTACGACCGATGCGCATCACTAGCGACGTTGCAATCGCCACGCAGCATCAGCGATCGTGCGGACATTACAATTAGTGCAAAATCGCCACCGGGAACCAAACGGCCGGCTCGCACTGCCAGCAACCACCACGACCGACATACGAGAGCGACGACTAGACTGCCACTAGCTAACCACCGGCAGCTGTGCGACCAACACGCATCGCCAGCAACCTTGCAAGCACCACGCAACAACAGCCATCGTGCGGATATTACAATTAGTGCAAAATCGCCACCGGTAACCAAATTACCGGTTCGCACTGCCAGCAACCACCACGACCGACATACGTGAGCGGCGACTGGACTGCCACTAACTAACCACCGGCGACCTGTGATGACATCTCAACCCCCTCGGTCGCTCGAGGAAGCAATCGCTGGGACGCCCAGAACGGGCCCGAAGCTAATCAT
This sequence comes from Odontomyia ornata, assembly GCA_963969285.1. NCBI lineage: Eukaryota > Metazoa > Arthropoda > Insecta > Diptera > Stratiomyidae > Odontomyia > Odontomyia ornata. The sequence goes on along the minus strand of OZ017739.1, from coordinate 271,956,022 downwards.
TATCGGGATATACCGTTCACGCTTGACCAAGCCGCTTCATACGTCGGTGGTCGAGCCGGAACAGAAGTGGTAAAGAGGTGGGCGATGGGCCCTCGTCAACCCGAGAAACTAGTTGACCTGTTGGGTGCAGTCCGTTGGCACGTACCGATACGTGCGAGAACGTGGGGAAAATCATTAGTGCCATTCAATGATGCCTAGGTTCGATGCGTCGATGAGGGAAGCATGTCGATCTTATGACTAAATTTCTGCTATATGCGAAGTCGATCCGTCGTTGTCCGTTTTCATTGTGTTTATGGTGCAGGTTAAAGCCTCCAGTCGTCCCCCGATGGGTTCGCTCATTACCAAGTTTTGCGTTGAAATCACCAAGAATAATTGTAAGATCATTCGATGGTAACGAGTCGAAGAGTCTCTCTAGGGACTATGGAAAGATTTCTTGATTTCATGATCGTTTTCGTCTGTTGGGTTGTAAACATTAATCAGCCAAATTTTAAAGAACTTTGCTTTGACGCAGAGCACGCAAACTTACTGCCTTAAAGTCAATAACATGAAATATAAGACCCGTATCCACAATGAAACCAAGTTCACATTTTCGTCTTTCAACAGGCTTCCCGCTTTTAAATTGGGTGTACGATATCATGTCTTGAGCACTGCGACCAATCCATTTCGTTGCCTAGACTGCCAGCAGATTTAGTTTACATCGATGGTCTGTTATAATAAATCTATGACAGCACGGACTCTATTTAGTGATCTCTTACTCCAGTATCCCATACCGTAGTCTTTTTTACAATGGCGTGGTTGTGTCCGTAGGTCCAATCCATTTCGAGGCCTTCTTGCAGGTTCTGGAACAATTGGGGGTTTTCCAGGGACAGGATGTTAGCCTGTCGCTAACCTTGACACTGGTTGCATGGTTTTTACTTCGATTCAGTTGTCAGGCGCAGAGGAATCACCTTCATCAACATGCATCAAACTTTTACGATCAGCAAAATTTACCAGCGACCACCACATGGAGGTGTACATAGGTTTTGGTGGCAGAGCTGTTGGTGTGAGCGCAGTTTTCGACATTTAATCATTCATTATTGGATAACCAGTAAGCTTTCAACGCGCGACACCGAAACCATTTACTATCATTTGTTTCAGCATCGCTCACCACAACACAGTACACATAGCCTTACCCACGGACCTGGCTGTCTTCGCTTTTACTGGCGCCTGTTTCTCCTTCTTTTTCCACTCTTTAGACTACACTTTGCTTTCGGGAGTGTAATAGTGTTCCGATGTCTCGTCTGTAGTGAAGATTCGCGTTAAAAAACCGTCCACTTCCACCTCGTATCGCGTGAGCAAGCGGCGACAAACTTCCAACCGCGTGAATTTTTGCTCGAAGAACAGTTTAGGAATCCATCACGCCGTTCATTTGCGGTATTGAAGGTGTTCGTAGATGATAGACTCTACACTACCAATACTGATGCCGAGCTCTGTGAAAATGTCTTGAACATTCATCCTACGGTCCTCCAAAATGAGTTGTTCGGCAAATGTTGTCTGGTGTGATGCTGATTCGCGGTCGACGATCATGCGGCTCATTCGCGACGATTTGGCGACCATCCTTGAATGCTTTGGCCCGTTTAAACACAGCAGCTCTACTCAGGTACCCACTACCGAACTAATTTCGCAAACGCAGAAAAACTTTCGTATTTTTAACGCCTTCCCTTACTAAAAAAACGAATGAAAATACATTACGCAACGGCGGTCGGCGCTTGACGTTCACTCATTGTCGTAGCACGCTCGTCAAACATGCACTCCCGGCTATGCCACAAAGTTTGTAAGGTACCCAGCTATCATATACTCAAGCCACGACCTTCAAGACATACTATACATGCGCGCCATCTACAGCGTTTGTCTCAACCTTGAAAGGAATTATTCAGAACATATGCATAATAAGGCACTTTAGTAAAATTCATTTCTTACTTTATAGGTCAGTTTGTCAAATAAAATCCTAAATGGGAAAATTTATTTTTACTTTAATTTTATTGACTTTCAAACCATCGAAACTAAAGACCTTAAATGTGCTTGCTATGAGCAAGTTTAGCATTTCTTTAGGATAAAGGCTTAAGGTTAAGACAATATCTCCCTGCTTCACGACGCTATTAGCTTATCCTTGAATGAAAAAAAGTTTTTGATTATATCGTTTACACACCAATACCCATTTTTTGAAAAAAAAGTCCTGAAGATATAATGATCGCAAATTATTCAATGAACATCAGAACCTTCACCAAATATTGTTTAGCTGTAATCAAATATTATAAATAAAAGATCTAATTAGAGGCAATAAGCATTTATTCTTTTATAACAAAGTTAATTTCGTTTTATTGCCTGTAGATTTCCCGGCGATCCTGAAATTTTCGACCGAAGTGAAGTGATCCAGGAAGAAATTTGAATAGTATAACAACTCATCGACAGTGTGTCGAAATGGAGATATGTCAAATTATTTTCCTGGTGGCTTGAAGCAAGATATTTTAAAGCAAAATATTTTGACTTAAGATATTTTGATCAACAAGTGGTTGGTGAGGGTAGTTCAGAACGGGTTTCACATAAATCCTATGTTCGATACCTTGGTGTTTATCTCGACCATAATTTGTACTATACTGGACATGTCAAAACCATACCTAGTCCAGCGCGCAAAGTATTCATGTTACTTCAATGACTCTTTCATTCCAGATACATTAATCAAAAGGTCAAAATTACCCGTTGCAAGGCTCTGGTTAGACCAGTTTTGACATATAGATGTCCGATCTGGTATAATCAGAGCGCTAGTACTAATAGAAATGTTAGAGTGTTCGAAAGGAATTGTCTTTGCGCATGTACTTGTCTGTACAGTAAGTCTGAGACGGATTGAAGACACTACATATCGAATCGAAAAATTTATCAAACTTCCAAAGTGATGAGATTCGATACATTCATTTTGAAGCTTGTTCGAAATAATATCGCGAAGTTCGTAGCTGTGAGCGAAAATCCCTGAATTTCACAGCCGTTCCACTCTACTGACAGGTACATAGAGACTTGTCTCACCACTGGCTCCAGAAGCATTAGTGTATTTGGACATTAATCAGTATATTTTTAATTCGAATGGTGCCCCGATTATATCTCATATATAGGCGGTCGACCAATAAGAAGATAGAATATCCTCCGAATTTGAGCTTGCGGAATTTGTAGTAATCGAGCAGGTACGGTTGTGAACTCCGTTCAATGCGCGACATGATCAAACCCTTGAGTGGACCAATAGAAGGCGGAACTTTGGTAACAATAGAAGGCAGTAACTTAGGTATACGGGAAGAAGATGTGCGTGGTAGAATAAGCATAGGAAACGTTCCTTGTGAACTGGTAAATTATGAAATTTTGGTGAAAATTGAATGCAAGACCGGAGCAGTTATTCACGAGCTTACCGCTCCGATAAAGGTTGCTAATGATGCAGGTTACACTGAATCAAGCGTGCAATTCCAGTTTAAAAACATTAAATTAGAGGGGCTGCAGCCAACAATGGGTCCAAAAAGTGGTGGCGCTGATAGGTAGATACTTGAATATAGGCTCAAACATTCGCGCATACTTAGATGACTTTGAGTGTTACATAACTGTTACGCAAGCTTCAAGTAGCCGTTTGACATGCATAACATCTGCCGCTCCTGAGCCAAGACCGATTCGGGCGTTAACCCTATTCGTTGATGGTGCAAATAGAACGTATAGCATTTGCACTAGCTACCAACACAATCCCTACAATATGATGGCATGTAGCATTTACAATAATACAGTGGACCCGCGAATCATGCAAATCAAGCCACTCAAAAGCTTTGCTAGTGGCGGAAGGATGCTCACTGTTCATGGGACACATTTGGATTCAATACAAAAGCCCGAAATTGAAGTCTCCTATGATGGCGAACGTGTAAATAAAAGCTCATGCTATGTAATCAACTCGTACCAAATGGAATGTCCGTCGCCGGCTGTAAATGCACGCTTCATCTCCTATAAAAACAGCATGGAGCAATCGGCACTTTATGAAAACCTTAAACGTCGTAAGCGTGGTATAGTGATACATGATGGAAACAATGTTGGTCATTTAACAACTATTGGGTACTATTCCATACCCACTAGCAGTAACGAGATTGCTAGCCTGAAATCACGAGAGACACAGTTGAGCTTGCAAGTCAGGTTCATCATGGGCAATGTACAATCTGTCCGGGATCTTAGCAAATATTTTCAAAATATTCGCAGTACAATTGTATACGTAGAGGATCCAGCCTATACTGCTTTTCCTTCAGGGATGAAACTTTACAAAGGCGACACTCTCGTAATCGAGGGAGAAAACTTGAATATAGCATCGGATGAAACAGACGTGCGAGAAACGATTGGGACACAGCAGTGCAATGTTACAAGCTTGGCCTTAACTCAGCTGGTATGCACCCCACCTGAAACACAGCCAGCGGCGACTGATGAAAATATTCATAGTAGCACTGATTTGCGATTAGTTATAGTACGAGTCGGTCGTCATCTTAGTTTTCCAATCGGCTATTTAAAATATGAATTACTAAAGCCCTACTCCTTTTCGCACGCTGTGGTTTGAATCGCAATTGGCATAGGAATGATTGATGTGCTGTTAATAGTAATATTGGCTATTTATCGTCGCAAAAGTACGCAAGCCGAAAGATAGTACGAGCGATAGCGGTGGCGGTAGCGGGAGTGGGATTTACTGGTGTTGCTGGTGCTGTTGCCGGGAGATTGTCGCGAGTAGAGGGAGTCTGCTCGAAACTGCCACACAGCGCGGACGCCGCGTAGATGGGATCTTCATTCTCTTGTACGTTGGTAGACGGCAGAGCCGTCTACCAACCTACGTGTTTGCCCGATAATAAGGAAAACGAAATGAAATTAAAACGTTTGTGAATTTATTTCAAAAGCATCATATTGAATTTTCTAAGTACCTATGAATTCGAATGAAGAAAAATGTGCAAAATTATCATTTCCTTTCTACTGTTGTTCCGTTGTCCGTAAGTGGGAACAAACCTTTGTTTTCCCCCTAAGGTGGATTGTGTGAAAGCAAATTTGAGAAACACGTAAAAGTTTAAGTTAGCATCGAAAGTTCTCAGTGTTGATGTCTTGAAAGAATTCCCCGTTTCCGGTCCTGCAGAAATTCCCTGAAAGTGCGAACGTCAATTGCAATTTTCCGCTACACTTTATCTATCGCCCAGGGGCAGTGCAAAAAGACATTGGTGATGCGGTACCTTAGCCCTTGCTTAATGTGCATTTTGTGATCGGGAAGTGAAGAATTTGTTGTGGTTACAGTTTCAACTTCACAACTGGAAATCAAGTATCGCGAAGAGATAAGATAGTACAAACCGTGGTTGTGGAAATTCATTTAAATTTGTTAGCAAAAAATTCAGAACGAATGGTGAATTCAACTAGCGCCAAGACGAATGACTAACATCGGAGATGTGCATTTTGGTTTTAATGAAAAGAAGATAACAGCGTCAACAGAACGCAGTGCACGCCATCCAGATATTCTCTCGGTGATTCTTCAGAGGTTTTAGCAGAAAGTATCTGTAAGATCTGCAGCAGTAAAACCCGATCACAAATTTCAGTACCGCCGGATTCGCAATTGTAACGTAAATAACAGTGAATTTGGGTGCATCAACATAGTTCGCTCCGTTCATCTCACGATAAATTTTCTCTCGTTCCTATTCAATTTCCTATCGACGAAAATCACTTTTAAAAATTTAAAATTTAAATATTTACATTGTTGTGGTATAAAATGTATATGTACGCGTAACGGGAATAAGCTGTTAATTACTTTCTACTATTATCAAAAGGATGTATATGTTAGCATTAAATTCAAGTGGTAATAGATAGCTATACTAGAGAGCAACTAATATTGTATGAAAGAAATTTAAACAAGGGAAGTTTTCAAAAAAAAATGTAAATTGTTCTTCCAGTAACAAACAAAAGTTTAAACTGAGGTCCGATTCGTGTAAAAATTTGTATTATTTTTTTCTTTGAGATAATAAAAAAAGGAAATGTCGAATTAAAGTATACTTTTCGGTCTTTCCTTTCCTTTAGTTCTGACCGGGTATAGGACCCGGTACGGTGGCAGGTTTTCCCCTTAAAACATGAGCCAGCCGCCGGGTACGTAATAATCTTTCTTTGTTTCAGGGTACTTCGCGGATTGAGTGGCCCAAGCAGAGTGCCTCTTTATGACATAGGGTTATGTAATCGACTTGCATAATTCTATGGCATAAATTGGTTACCGGGGTACTTCTCTTCTGATGGGAAGGGTCATGCAAGTTCATTTGCATGAGTTTTCCACTCAGAAGAAGAATACCTGGCCACTGTAACAATTATGGATTTTAATCTGGTTGGGTGGGTGCGCAGGGGCTCCATCACCACCCGGTTGCCCCTCTCTCATTTGTGGGCCATGAGCCTTTCCGGGTAAGGACGAGGTTATCCTGCTTCCGCTTTTTTTTGCTAGTTTCTCTTGTTCCATGAACAAGTCAGTGTCCCTGGTATAGTTACCTACACTTTTTGCGACTTCGGTTGCCTTGCTTATGTTCGACCCCAGAAATTCGTGAATGCGAAATTCTTTGTAGTGGGTCCTTGTGCTGGGGGAATGAACCCGCCCCACGACACCGCAATGCTAGCCTGCCAGCGCATTTACGCGTCCCCAGACAAGGGCATTCTCGGCAGATACTGACACCTTCTTCTGCCGAGGCAGCAGACCATCGCTGCAGTCCTTCACGGACTTTTGAAATTTACTTCTTCACTACAAATTAAGGGTTTCAGTGGAGATACTCCTTTTTCTCCTTTTTGTCAATTAATTGATAATATTTAGAATTTCTATTTGATAGTACATAATATTTTTTTTCATGAATAATTTTTTATTGAATATTGTTTTTCAATTTAGAGTGCCATGTGGGCCATTAAGTTTTTGAATATATTGTTGTTTTAAAACTCAGTAAAGCGCATTTGGATTTGAATCAATTTTTCCAAAACTAAAGCTTGTAGTTTTTAGTTTCCCCGAAAACGGAGGTATCATTGAAACAAATTATTGGCAAATTTTCTATAGTGCGCGTGAATTTTGGACACAGTTGTTGCCTTTGGGCCTCTTTGCATGTACTTTCTTATACCTCCATGTAGAAAACTACTTCAAGAAAGAATTGCATTAAGCAGATTATAGACAAAACGTTGAGAGTTGCATATAGGGTTCAACCTTCACTATTTGGCTTTCTTAAAGTGATTCTTGAAAGCAGTTTTACAGGATGTAAGTATAAATTTTGATTGCATTATTAATCAAGGGCCAAATTTCACTTAGAAAAGCAATATGGAATTTCATGGAACGACTTAATGATTTCAAAGTTCGTTAGAATGAAATCAGGAACTAACATAGACTGTTATCATATGCCTGCAATCGAATCATAGAGAAAGTGTGTTTATGTAATTCATTGTAGCAATCGTCTTCACCATCCAATGCACGTTTGTGGACGATTTTAATCAAACATTGTGACTGCCTTAGAACTCTTAATCATACGTTATACCCTAAGGTTTGTAATCTGATCATACAGAATTGTGCTTTGTATTTTGCAAGCGTTACTACAAGTAACGACCAATCAACCTAAATTGCATTTTCCGCTGCAGTAATCATCATCTGTGCTTTGTGGGACAAATGATAAATTTCAAATTAGCACGAAACTACATCAAAGAACAACCTGACGTGTGTCCGGTCCAGGATATTAAAGTAAATGGAATTATAACGTAACAAAATGTGTATTCTGCAGACTAAAATTCTAAGTATTTGAGGATAACACGGTTAAAATGGCAAATGTTTAATGATGATACAAGTTAACTTTACGTAATATTATTAGAATAAGGTTGGCTTCAGCAAATGTTCACTGTTTTGAACTAAATATCAACCGTCTATTGGCAGATTGTCAATCCAATCATATTCCAGTACTGCATTGAATTGCAAATTAATATCATGTTTGTGCATTTTGCAATAAACTTTGCATTCAGACCACCGTCTACTTCTGGTTGAAATATTACTATTTGATTATGAGACTAAATAGTTGCAAGTGTGTTTAGGCAGCGTGTATAACGCTTGGAGTACATTCTTCATAGATGATACCGAAAGCGATGGCAAAACGTTCGAACTTCACAGGAATTTGAAGAAACAGTGAGTTGGTATATATTCAAATCGATAATTACGTATCTAGCTTTAAGTGTCGAAAAGCACAATATATTCAATAATATGGAATATGCTGAATGTTGAAATGAAATAATTTTTGGGTTTTGTAAAATGATTTGACAAAACTATAGGTTGGTTTAAAAGCTTTGGTAGCGAAAATGAAATAACAGGTTTAATGAAATTAGTTTTTTTTATTCAATATAATCTTTTTTAACTTCAACACATTTATTCCAATGATCCTCCAACAATTTTGTACCATCTTTGCAATGATTTTCCGGAAGCTCTTTAAAATACTGTTCCAAGGCTGCACTAGCTTCTTCATTCGTCGAACAGCGTTTTCCACGAAGAAGTGGTTTCAAATTCCTTAAGAGGTAATAAATCTGTTGAATACGGTGGGTGTTAAAGCAATTCGTATTTTAATTCTATCAATTAAGCCATCGTTTGTGTGAGGACGTGCATTGTCTTGATGACAAATGATTGTTTTCTTCGGTAAGCCTGGTTTTTTCACGAACTTTTTTATCCAATTGGTCCAAAAGATTACAATAATACTCAAAGTTATTTATTTTCCCTTTTTGAAAATAATCAATCAACATAATCTCTTTTGAATTCCAAAAAACGAATGCCATAACCTTTTTGGCCAATCGTTTTCACTTGACTTGTTTTGAAGCTGAACAACCAGCTTCAGTCCACTGTAAACGTTCTTGTTTCGCTTTGGGATCATGATGGCAAGCCCAAATTTCATCCATATTTAGCAAATCATGCACAAAATTGGTTTCATTCTGCTTAAAACGCTCCAAATTACGCTTACAAATTTGTTTTTGATTCAGTTTTTGTTGAATTGTTAACGAATGCGGAACTATCTTCCCCAATAGCTTTTTCATGTGCCATTCTTCGTGTGAAGTATAGAGTACTCATTCGTCCGAGATGCCTGTGGTATCAGCAATTTCACGCTTGTATCTTTAGACTGGCTCAATGATTACCGGTGTTGTTGCATTCTTTAGACGTGCACTAGGACGTTCATCTTCAACGCCTATATAACCTCGTTTAAAATCTAGAACTCATCGATGCACAGTTTGAAATGAAGGAGCAGATCCCTTTAACACTTTCACCATTTTTGTATGAATTTTTGTTACTGATAAACCTTCCAAAAGAATAATATTTTATCTCTGTAGGATATTCGGTATTATCCATTGTTTGAAAATGCACTGACACGTCAACTTCAAATAGCTTGTAAACAAAGAATGAATTGACAGATAGAAATAAACTTTTGTTTGTGCTCATATTGCAAGCGACACGTCGAGTATGCAGGACGGCCAAACTGTAAGCGGCGCGGAGATCGAAAGCAACAGGGAAGCGACAAATGTATATCAAGAATTTAGTACATTCTTATATACAGGGTTATCCATTTTACGCTTGAGAAAGTAAAGTTAGAGAAAACACAAAATGTTCAGATAAAAACGAAATTTTTATTTAGTATAAAGATTAAATCTTGCCATTATACGTGAAACACAACATCATTCAAATGTCTTCTACGGGACCTCTTACAGGCATCAATCCTTTTGAGGTAATTGTCAATGACTTTTCGGCACATTTCCGGCAATATCTCGACCATAACTTCACGAATATTGGTTTTCAATTGCTCAAGATTTTGAGGATTGTTTGCATAGCCCCATAAAAATAAATCCGAAGGTGTTAGGTCGCAGGATCTTGCGGGCCAATTGACATCACTCACTCTCGAAATTACGCGTCCTGGAAATTTCTCTTGCAAAAGGGCTCGATTAGCTTGTGTTGTGTGGCTCCGTCCTGTTGGAACCACATGTTCTCCAGATCATAATCTTCAATTTCTCGCCAGAAATAATCGGTTAACATCCGTCCATAGCAGTCAAAATTGACTGTAATGGCTCTTCCTTGATCGTTTTCAAAAAAATACCAAACGGTCACTTTTTCGGGATGCAAAGGCCTTTTTGCGATCACCTGAGCATTTTGAGAGCCCCATATGCGGCAATTCTGTTTATGTACGTAACCACTGAGCGAAAAATGAGCATCATCACTAAAGAAAATTTTGTTCGAAGAATCGTTATCAATGGCTTGTTGTTCAATCACCCAATTCGCATACATTCTGCGTTGTGTATGGTCTTGAGGCTTAAGTTCTTGAGTGGGTTGGATTTTGTACGGATGCAGATCTAAACCCAAATACAAAACCCGCCACAATGAGCCATAAGACAAGCCCAAATGTCGAGCACGTCGAGAAATCGACAAAATCGGGTGTTCCTCCACACTTTGAGCAACGACACCGATATTTTCAGCAGAACGAATGTTGCGATGATGCACAGGCCTTGCAATATCAATAACCGATCGAGTCTCTTCAAATTTTCTCACTGTGGTCGAAATTGTTTGCTGTGTAGGTCGATTATGTCGACCGTAATCGGCTCGTAAAGCCCTAAATGTTTATACAGCAGAATCACCATTTATATAATAAAATTCAATAATTTTAACGCGTCCTTCGACTGTCAAACGATCCATATTTTTAAATGGCAAACTTTCAACCAAAAAAAAACACGCTTTGGATGACATTTAATTCTGACAGATGTCAAATGGCAGGGTTATACTTTCCTACCTCGAAATGGATAACCCTGTACAATGTTACGTGTATGTGCCTTACCGCATTATTATCTCTCCAGAAAAGTCTTGAGTTTTTGACAAAAGTCTTAAATAATGTATTTTACTTAACATATATACATAAAAAAAACAAAAATAATGTTAAATTATTTATATGAATTAACGCATAGATCTCATATGTTGGCACTCAAATCTACATGTATTATATACTTTGTAAATCATACTGAAGAAGAAAAATTGCAAACAACAATATTTAAAAACTTTCCTACCACGAAATGAATAACCCTATACGATTCAATTCCATTTTCATCTTTTTGTATTCCATGTTTCATTCAAGTTGTGAGAGGAGTAAACGAAGTTCTGTTGGTGACAGACACTCTTTTAAATCAGAAGTGGGATCAGAACGGCAAATGATCGGACGAAAGCAAAAGTGTAACCGAGGGGCGTAATTAAACGATAAACGCTGCTTAAGTGCAGCAACGCGCTTAAGTACAAACGAAAAGAAACACAAGCGCAATAGTGCTAACGCACAAATGTGCGAATCGGGATGGATGAGAATGAAAAACGTGCGAGACGAAAAGGAAGAAAAAGTGCAAAAAGATGATTTCAATCGTCGAGCTACGCGCGGATGAACTTAAAGCGAAGCTTCGATAATTAGGCCTTAGCGCTGGCGGTTTTAAAAATGAAGTAATACAACTAGTGATAGTCTGTGTGGTCTAGCCGAAGGTCCCAGGTTCAAATCTCGTTGGGAGCAACGTGATTTAGTTCAGGGGATTTTTCGGACACATTACGTGTGTTCACTCGGTGGTGATATGTACTGATTTAATCAGATCATATCATAGCTGAGCAAGCACACGGGAGCATGGTACTGACCAAACCAACTTCCGAAAACATCAATACGGTCACGAGAATGAGATGCTCTAACTATCTCTGAGCGAAGGCCCGAGAGGGGCTGTAGTGCCACAAAGAAGAAGAATACAACGACTGACTGAAACTATTGGGAAAGACGAAATAGACGATGTGAAAAGCGAAGAAGCCAACATGCAAGAAGAAATTGACGATTTAAAGGCAATTGTGCAAAGTATCCTTGTAGCGATGCAAGATTTACAGTCTGCAGGGCCTATAGGAGGCGCGGGAGTGCATTCGACTACCAACTGCCAAACGTTGCGCCAGTCTCGATTGTGACAGTGAAAGTGCTGGGAGATACGGTTTTTGTCCTACATACTCGGTGAAACACATTGCGTCGATATTGCCGGAATTCGACCCGAGTCACGAATCGTCAATCAAGGCTGAACAGTTTGTTGATCGCGTGAATGCCGCGCAAATGGTTTATGACTGGGACGAAAAGTATATTATGTTAGCTGTATTTGCGTGCCTTAAAGAAATGGCTCACGCTTGGTTGACTGGGCTGATTTTTCAGCTGAGTTGTTAGAGTTTTGGCATACCGACGATGAAGCGGAGGTACACATGCGTATGTCTCAAGTTGCGCGGAAACAGAACAAATCTGCTCCGGATTATTGTTTTCGTATGTGTAAGCTCGATTGGAATTTTAAATTAAGTGACAAAGCAATCACAAAATACACGCGAGAAGGAATAAAGCATCGTCAGTTGCAAGCGACCACAGCGGCTATGCGTTTTACGTCCACGAAAGAAATCCGGGAGCGCTTCGAAGCATATTTACGTTTTTCTAATACTCGGCGTAGCATCGAACCAAAACCGAAAGCGTCAGACGGTGCAAAAGAAAAAACGTTGAATAAACATCATAATAAAAAGAGGTTCAAGTGTTTTAACTGTTCTCAAACTGGTCATTTCTCGAAAGATTGCCAGAAACAATCGAAACCACTGGTTGATTTCAAGTTAGCCAAAGATGCACTGAGTTTTGGGGAGGTTCCACCCTTCATCTATACCCCAAAAAGTGAAAAAATCAGACCTTATTGTTGAAGGGTCTGGTCTGCGGAGAGGAAACGGTGGATGGTCTTCAGGTACTCAAGGAAGATATTGAATTCATTTCTGTCAAAACCTTTGCAACAAGAAGATTGACCGTAGAAAAGAAGAATTTCCGACTTTATCTGGTACAAAATTCAAACAAAAGCAGTCCAAGTGCCCTTCAACTGAGTTATTTGAGTTTCAGCGAGGTGAGGGGGGAACGCCTCTCGAAAAGACAAGACAACCAGTCTTACAGGTGTCAAAGATTTGGTCATTCGGCGGCCATACACTATCAGTGAGTGTAAATTGGATTACATGGAGCCTAAAGAAAAATTATAGTGCGTTAACTATGAGGTCTTTGGTCATCCAGCATCATATCGGGGATGCAAAAATCAACTTTGCTTTTCAGCATTGAAGTCTTTCAAATGCCTCAAAATAACTTGTCATCCAGTCATATTCCCATGAAAAGACTTCGTCTCATGTCAATCAACGTCAATTACTTTGTACTATACATCGACGTGACTATCTTCTTGAGTTCATTGTTAAGCAAAAGCCTGACATCCTGCTTTTCACTGAAACCCATCTGAATTCATAGCAATTCATAACATTCAAAGATTTTGAGCTCGTATGAAACGATAGGGTAAAGGGTGGCACCGGGATATTGGATTATTAGCTACTCTGTAAATGTTGTTTAGTTCGTTGGAGTAGTTAGTAAGAGTCATGGGGATGGAGCAAAGCCTCTGCACCATTGATCTGTACGCTGCTAGCTTATGTTGTGCGGGGTGGTTAGATGTTTCATGTATGGTATGATCAGTTGTGGTTGGTTTTCTGTATATTTTGTAGTCCAATCGTGTTTGTTTACGTGTCACAGTTAGGTCCATATAATTGAGTTGTCCATTTGTTTTTTTTCCATAGTGAAATTTATATTCGGGTGAATTTCATTCATATAGGTAAGTAGTTCGTCTTGTTTATTTTTTTGTGAGTAATAACGATGAAACAGTCATCCACATATCGTCTGTAAAATATTACATTGAATTTTTTGACAACTTTGGGTATAAAAATGGAAGAAGAAACAAACATATGGGAAAGAAACAAATGGACAACTAGACTATATGAACCTAACTGTGACACGTGACAAACACGATTGGACAACAAAATATACAGAAAACCAACCACAACTGATCATACCATACACGAAACATCTAACCACTCCGCACAACATAAGCTAGCAGCGTACAGATCAATGGTGCAGAGGCTTCACTCCACCCCCATGACTCCTACTAGCTACTCCAACGAACTAAACATTCACAGAATAGTTAATAATAACGGATACAAACAATGCGACATTGGCAAACTTGTCGCACAGTACAAACAAAAACAGGAACGCCAACCGATTGAAACTCATAAGAACGACAAACAGTGGGTTTCGTTAACATACATACAAACTATCAAACTTCCTTAGGAAATACAAATTGCAAACTGCATTCAAAACGAAGAACAGCATTGGAAACAAACTGAAACCAAAACTGAATGACACATCAATATACGAAAATAGCGGCATATATGAACTGACATGCAAGGACTGCGACATGCTATATATAGGAAGGACAACATGAAAACTAACGACAAGATGCAAAGAGCACTTACGATCTTTCTTACACAACAAGGCGGACTCCAATTATACGACGCACCTACAAAACCACGCACATGAGCCTGACGCTATGACAAAGTCTATGAAATTGCTACGCAAACAAAGCAAAGGACCGAGACTTGACATCGTAGAAAGGCTTGAAATTTATAAGCATAGAAAGACAGATGGTAACATTATCAACGAACAACTTGTTACCAATTCCGACGCAATTTTCTCAATACAAGACCACACTCTTAGACGAAAACGAGATGGAACAGAACAAACGAACATCCAACAAGCAAAAAAACAAAAACTTAATATCCCTCTACCTGGCATAATTTAGTACTTGACGTAATTTACTAGCTGACCTAATTACCCATCCGCTTAACCCATCCTACGACTATATAAAGTCATTCCCTTCAACATATCCTTTAGACACTGAAGATGGCTCGCGTCACAACAAAGCAAGGCCCGACGGATTTTAAAGAAGAAAGAGAATTGGCCTGCGGATATCAAATAAACAAAATTATTGACTACATGCTATTTTGTTTGAATTTAATAAATTTTGCAACAAACTTTTTGCAAAATGTAAAGAGTTGATTCAATAGACAAAGGTTCATTCTGACTTCTTGCTAAAAAAATTTTGCATATATTCATAAGGTTTCTGAGGTGAACGGCTGTAAAGTTTACCCAAATTTGCAGTTTTACTGGGGGCTGCGCCTTAAGAAGATATGAGGTTTTTTCAATACATATCAAGAAACTTGCTTTAAATGTATTTGTGCTGACGAAATTACATTATGGGATACTTATTTGGAGTCAATCCGCAAAGCAACATCTAAATAGTATATCTAGACTGCTGACCAAAGCGTATAAAAACATTCTGAAAGTGATTTTGCTGATTGGTAAAGCAAAATCATTAACCTTTAGTCAAATCATTATAATGGAGAAAGCTAAAATTATCTACAAAAATTTAAATACTATTGGATCGGAGCGAACACCATTAATTAAGGCATCACAGATCCACCCATATAATGCGAGGAATACAGATCAATTCGTAATATCTTTTGCCAGAACGGATCGTCTAAAGAACGATACCACGAATGAAGCTCTGCGTATATATAACGATCTACCAAGAATGGTTAAGAAAGCAAACTCACTTTTGGTCTTTAAGAAAAGACTTAGGGATTATTTAATGAGCACTGATTGAAGCGTGGGCCTGGAGATCTGTTTTTAAAGCTCAATATCGTAGGGCATTTTTGACCCCGTCGGCGAGGTACTTGTTTTTTTAGTGCGGCGTATTATATTGAATTTTTTTTAATCTCTGAGAGCTGATCATGAATTCGGACTACATATTCACGAAAGCATTAATTCACATTATTTTGTGTGCCCCCTTATACCGATGTATTAAATATTGTTCGAGTGGCACAATTGACAAAGCGACGAAATGTGAGTGCAGACGAAGAAAGAGTGATGGAGAGAGTGGTAGGGAATGGAGGTGTTAAAAAAAATGTTTTTATTTTATGTCTCTATTTTTTCTCTAGCACTCTTTCATCATCGCATAACGATCGTGCGATCTACACTTACACGTCGTAAGCTCCAAGGTAATGTTAAAACATCGGTATAAGGGCACACAAAATGCTGTGAAGTAGTGCTTTCTTGCTAGTCTAGTTCAGTTTATTAGCAGTTCTCAGAGGTAATAAAAATATTATAAAACGGCGCAGTAAGAAAAACTCTGACTTTATCAAAACTAACTGTCTTTAGGTATCTCGACGAAAGGCTCTATATTTCCTAAAAAACTCCATTTTCAATCCTCAGGGCTTATTATTAATTTGAATTTCTTAGATGTTCCTTAAGAATTTTCTTAAAAATCAATAATGAGTTTGCTTTTTTCACTGATTGTTAGATATATGCAGAGCATCAATCGTTGCATCGTTCTTTAGTCGATCAGTTCTGGCGTAAGGTATTACAAAATTGCTCGCATTTCTTGAATTATATGGATTTATTGTGATACTTTTATAAAGGAGTTTGGTTCCGATTCATTGGATTTTAAATATTTTTTACTCTAAAAATTATTTAAATGAAAATTAATTGAAGGATATTTCATCTCTGTATTAAAAATGAGAGTCTAAAGTATTGAAATTCAAACCGGAAGCTATTGTTAAGCTAGGTCATTCATTTACAGTTAAAGGATGAAAGATACTCCAGTTCAGTCCCCAAACATTTTGCATTTACTGGGTATCGTGTGCAAGTTTTACTTCTCACTCCGAGTAAAGTCGTCCGCATTGCTAATAGAGAGAAAGAAATTTGCTTTGCTCTAGTGACTGTGGTCATTAATGCAGTGTACGTAAGTATGGCGAAAATGCTGTTTTCCAGTTTTTCGTATTCATTTAAATCCGATTTTTTATCCGGTTCTTGAGTTTGAAGGGACTAGAGTTTTGGTTAAATCCGTTGCGGTTTTCCTATCGTTACCCAGGAGTTATACCCCATCAGTAACTTCTTCACCGTTCAATTCCAAACCTGCATTGATATACGAGTATGTAATACATAGAGAAGTTAACGGAGGTTTTTTTTTGCAAATAATCACTTAAACGTTACCTAACCGATTTCCTAAAGTTCGCCATTTTGTAATACCAGCACTTTAGCTAATGTTTTGGCATTCAAGAATGGCATGAATGTTTCAAAATATTTTTTGCGTTTTCCATAAAGGTTTCATCTTAAAAATTCATATCCTTGGCAACATTAATTCAGCGCTCTAGATCTAATTATCGTGCAACACAAATCGTTGAACATAATGATTTTTCCTGTCCATAATACCATCCAGGAATTTTAATTTCCAGAAAGCCTACCACCTACTTTTGATTCTAAGAAAATACGTTTTGCCTTGAGTCGAGTAAATTAGACTTCCTCCACAACTTTCATTTCTGGGTTATTATTGTGAATAAATGGAAGACGAAAATCTTAATAGTGGCGTCTATCATTCTTTCATTTATATTTCTACAAATAAATATTTCATTAGTTGGAGTTCAATTTAACTTTGAAATTTCCCTACATTTCAGCCGAATTTCTAATTAGACTTTCTTTCTTAATTCAACAGTTATAAGCGGCGCTTCGAATGGTGGAAGAAATTCTTTGAAAAGCGTAGTGCAAAATAGTTGACGATTGCATACGGAGCTCTAATCTAACGTTTGCAGAGTTCATGTATTGCTTCTTTTAAAGTAATCATCTAAGGTAACTTTCGTGTAGGTGTGCATACCGGTGCATGCAAAGGTACAGTCGAGTAATAACGTCTTCGGTGAAGTAATCAGGTGAAGAAGTTTAGTAATTGCAATTCTTGTTAAGTGCATAAGGGTCTATGTAAACGCATGCACACTGAATGAGTGCCCCGGTTACAAAACAGCTATTTCGAGGTGTGTTCGAACAAAATGAATGTCTCTATGCTTGAATGAATGTGGACATAGATGTTTCCAATGCTTTGCTCAAGCCTCACAAATGGACGTGCTATTTTCGCATGTGCAGATCGGACATCAAACGCAGTCAATAGGCATCGTGACGATGTCAAGGTTTCAACGCTAGTAAAACATTTGCTATTGCTCTATTGTAAACTCCTACACCCTTTATAGAATTGTTAATTTGGCGGAAAACGATAAAAGCTTTATTAATTGGGACTTCAAGATTATAGTTTAATAAATTAAACGATGATCGGTCGGAACTGATGTTCATGAATTGAAAGTTTGGCTCCTGCAATGAGGTTAAAAGTCAATCAACAAATTGGGAATATGCTATTATTGTTGAGGAATTTCATACGATGATATCAACCACTTTCGTGAATTCAGGAAACCATCAGCTTGCTGGTTCCGGTTGCGTCAAATTGTGTACATATATAATTTTACAGGTTAATTTTGAATGCCAGACATGAACTGAAAATTCCCGTTGGTATCACCAGCCGGAAAGTCAAATTTCTCGTAGGTTCTTTTATATTCAAAAAGCAAAATTAATTTGAGCGGCCACCACTTTGAAAGTCAAACACTGTTTGAGAAATTTTGTTGTTGTATAAATACTTCCATGGTAAACCGTTGAAAACGTTTCCAGGAATATATATGTATATACACTTTAGTTGCTATTAAAAACCCGGATCTTTCTTACCTTCTAATCTTCGGGGGCCGCCATTTTGAATTTATGCGTGTGATTTTGGTTTATGTTGGAGGGTTTTAAGATTCTGTTGAGTATGAGAGTACTTCAATGAGAGTTTATCTACTTTTGATCTGACAATGAGAGTCAGTATCGATCGTTACAGTGAAATGAAGTGGTTGTGTCGCATTTAACTCCACGTTTAATTTAAGAAAGGAGTTTTAGCCCCAAAGCAAACTGCGACAGCAGTGGCGACAAAGATTAACGCGAACGACGCGAAGGATTTGATTGCATCCTTAATGGCGGCGCAGGAACAAAATGTTTTGAAAGTGGTCAACGCAATCACTGCCAGCCACAGCCCCCTTAGAAACAGTAACAATTCCACGTCCTCACAACGCAATTCAAAGCGGGCGACGCACAGGGACCCTTCAAAGTTCGAAGAATGGTACCGTAGATTTGACTTTGTCGTCGACTGCTCTGTTCCAGGCATTGAGGATGCAGTAAAATAAACTCATCATGACGAAGCTATTACCGTCAACATTCAATGAGTATAGCAAATATCGCCTACTGAAAGGGATTACTTAGTTTCACTATAAAACGACAAAGGAGAGACTCCCGACCCTATTTCGCAAGCAACGATCTATCTTCGCCGATAGGTATGAATGTTCAAAATATCACGAGACAACGGTGAATATTTCCGAAAAAATACAAATACAGCAAACAAACCAGAGAACGGTTTGCTTGTCTTGTCGCTCTTACGGGCCTTCCATCAAGTTCATATGAATTTTTACGAGCCAGAATTCCCCATAAGTTAACAAACCAATCAACAGTACACCTACACAATCGATAAATGGTCGATGCATGCAATGAAAACATAGCCACCACGTGGAGTCAGCTAATTCCAGCCAGTGTTGTGGTGATCCACTCTAACCTCGAGACATTAGGCTCGGGGAATGTCCTGAGCATAACCAACGCTTCACACATTGGTTCTCGTAGGTATACTGCATCATGCGCAAAAGCTTGAGAAGTAAGTGTATGCGTGAGTATGCCACATACTTCGTGCTCGTCCACTTAGCTTGGCATTGACCAACCCACAAAGCTGGGGTAAATCGATATAATACACATATAAAAGCACTTCTCGAAAAGCTTAAGCATCGTTACTAGTCACCGATAGATGGCCACGTGAAAATTTCCCAAACAATCCACTGACCTCATTTACTATTAATATTAATCGTTATTTTAGTTGACTAAGCAAAGAGGCAAATGCACCCAATATGAAATGCAAATGAATGACAACAAAGGTAAACTTGAGGAAAGCATTATTTTTGTATAAATGTCCATGGCCATCACCAAACCAATCACTCTTGATACTACGCTTGTCCTACTCAAGGCCTTTGTCCGAGTAGAACCGTCTCAAGGTATTTAGCCCGAGACTGACAAATTTCAAGAAGGGTCCATCCCGAATCCAAGTAGTAGCTGAACGGAAAGCCCTACGTGCTGTAGTGAATTATAAGAGTTTCAAAAGTCCGTAAAGGACTGCAGCGATGTTCTGCTGCCTCGGCAGAAGAAGATGAAGATATCTGCCGAGAATGCCCTCGTCTGAAGACGCGCGAATGCGCTGGCAGGCTAGCATTGCGGTGTCGTGGGGCGGGTTCATTTCCCCCAGCACGAGGACCCACTACAAAAAAGTTTCGCACTCATGAATTTTTCCTGGTCAAGCTAACACGGGGCGACCAAAGTCGCAAAAAGTGTAGGTAACTACATCGAGAAAAAGTATTTGTTCCGAGAACAAGTGGAACCTGAAAAAAAGGGCGGACTTGGGGTAACCTCGTCGTTACCCGACGAAGCTCATGGCCCACAAATGAAAGAAGGGCTACCGGGTGATGATGGAGCCCCTTCGCACCCACCCAAACGGAATTAAATCCATATTTTGTTGCAGTGGCCAGGTATTGCTCTTCTGAGTGGAAAACTCATACAACTTGACTTGTATAAACTTTCCCATCAGAAGGGGAGCACCCCGGTGACCAATTTATGCCATAGAATTATACAATTCGCTTGCATAACTCTATGCCATAAAGAGGCACTCTGCTTGGGCCACTCAACCCGTGATGTCACCTGGAACAAAGGAAAAAAAACCCGGCGGCTGGCTCATGTTTTTAGGGGGCAGCCTGCCACCGTACCGGGTCCTATACCCGGTCAGAGTTATCGGAAAGGAAAGACCGATTTCATTTGTAGTTACAAATTCATTTGTATTTTTATTCACGCAATAATTTCAAGATTGAAGATCGATACAAAAATTCTCAAGCACAAGCAATATCTAGTTTGAGTTCGATAATAAATCTAATCTTCTTCTGTTACTATTTAAACATCGATGTAGAGAATTAAAGGGGAGCAAGGGAACAGAAGTTCATTTCCTTTATTCATAAAGTATGTCATACCCCGTCCCTATGAATTTTTGTTTTGTTTCCAAAGCCCATTATTGTATTTAGAGGTTAAGTAAAGTGCATATAAGATTTGAAATATGTATAAAAACATTACTTGTATATAAAAAAATTGAAACGTCGGTCAAAAAATTTTAAATCATTCAAAAGAGTACTTACCCAGCCTTTTGGGGTGCGTAAGTCCTGGCTTTCAAACTGAACATTTACAGATATATTAATTAAGTACTGGGCTTGGGACACTCACAAAAAATTATGATAATCCTCTAAGTTATAATTATTGGCAGAGCAAGTTAAATCAGAATCGCCAGATACGGTCACTAAACAATCATCAGCATATGTTGCTAACGAAACAGCCTTGACATCGAAATATTCCGTGAAGTGAATTTTCGCAAGTAACGGTCCACACAACACAATAAAATTTGCCAAGTCAGCGAGAATTTTTCCCATAGAATCGATGTTCCAATTGCCAGAATAACATTAATCACAGCTACAAAATGACACAATGACTCGCCTTGTAATTCAAAATAAGTTTTTTCGCGTGATCACGTCATTCAGTGAGATATTCTACATACGTCCGTCTGGAGGCGAGTTGCGAGTTATGTCAACTAAGAAGCAACCAAAGTAACGGTAAACCGCAAAGATTCCACAAATAACACGTCCCAAACACATGAAAAAGGAAACAATCGCAAACGAGTTTTCTTCTTCCTTTCTTATCGCCGTGATGAAGTGCATTTGGAGCAATAATTGCACTCGAACCCAATCAAATAATCCTTTTCCCAGAACCACAGCATTATATATCAGCACTCTTCACGGTCTTTGCACGCATTCGATCCTTAATTTGCATATAGGAAGTAAATTCGTTAGAGTCGATTAATTTTGTTTATTTTTAGCACAAAACAGGGCAAACAAGAAGTTACGGTATATTACTCGGGTCAAAGTGGCGCGCACAGAACAATTGCACAATGCGCATGAATCACTAAATGACTTATCATATATATCGTAAGAATATGCATGGAAATCAGTTTGTAAAATCCAATGTTCTTTCAGAGTTCCTGTTCCTTTAAACACGATGTACTTCCAATGTATCCATCAACCGCTCAGTTTGAGTCTCAGAATTCCCGCAATTTTTCATTCGCAACCGTGTGTTCATTAGGCAGCAGGGCACCGTAAAGACGGAATAACGGCGAACTGGCAACAGATCGAGGGAGTTACGGCAAAAACGCACAATAAGGGGGAATCATCCACGCCAAAGTTAGGAAAATCAAGTACACACTTCTTGCTTGCAACACAAACAATGGGACTCAAATCGAAAAACTGGTAACGCGTCGCATTCTGATGAAATTCAAACGGTCGCGTACGAGATGCAGGGATTCTTCGCGTTTCATATTCCATTTAACTTTGCATGATGGCTCCCGCTCGTTCCATCTGCCTTGTTTTTCTCGAACCGAACCTCACTGCTTGACGATCTGAAGTAGACTCCCCGGTGCAAGTCTTAAGGTGCAAAGCAAACGTGCAAGCCAAAAAGAATTCGTGAGGTGATAGCGCGAACAGTGACGCGTAACCGGTTTCGAGTATCTTTTGAGTGCATTTTTGTTTTGTTCTCGTCGAGATAGCGTGCGGTAATCGTTCGTCTGTCGTTTGACTCAACGTGGTAATTGCCAGTGCAATAAGATAAACGTTCATTTCGCCGGCAGATATTGCATAAAAGCAAAAAAGTGGAATACATTGCCCCAAGCCCAGTGAAATTGGGAATCTTTAAGAGCTGCGGAGAGTATCGAGTAGTTGTACATCGCGCTTCGCAGAGTGATGCTGCTGCTGTTTTTCGTTTCCTGAAAGTGCTATAAAACCATAACTATACCATTAAGAGCGCTAAACTGGAGTGTTGGGAATGCGGTTAGAAAATTAACGATCACATTCCATCCAATGATGCTCATCTCATCAAGATAATTAAATAGTTTTGGCGTGCACTTTCAGCATTATTCTATTAACATTTTTAATATCTACTCTGGGTCGCACCTTGTTCTTGCCGTCGCGTGATCGTTGACTGATAATTTGTCATTTTAATGCGATTTTTATCGGTTAATAAGTTGAATTTGATGCTAATACTCGTTAGCTAATGTTTGTTGAAGTCAACGAGCGGCTAGTGAAGTTTGCGGTATCAATAAAAAGATTGTGTGAAATTTTCGAAATGGGGGGGTGGTAATCAGAAAAGCGTAAACGTAAATAATGCTGAATTGAATGATGATTCAAAGAATGGATTTCGAGAGCCGCGCAGAGGAAGTCGCAGCAAGGCGGATCGCAATGTTGAAGAGGCCAGACCACTCAGAAGAAGCTTTGAATCACGGCAAAATCAGTCAGCTGGAAATATGCCGGGAGCGAATGAAAACACTCAACAAGAAACAGAGACAAAAGGGGCCTATGCAGCATTAATGTCGCGTTTGGAAATGCATGAAAAGGCTCGATTGCCGTTTTTAGTTGCCACTATCTTATGTTTCATATTTCTTATAATAATCATCTGCCTAGTTGCATTGTGGCCTAGAATACCATATTATATGACAGCTAGTGATTGCATCGATAAAGAGTGTTTGGATACAATCCAACAGATGCTGATATGGGCTAATCTGGGTGTCGATCCCTGTCAAGATCCTTACAAATGGGCATGTGGCAAGTTCGGTGAGGAATACGCGAAACATATTTTTTTTATGGCTATAATCAAGGAGAATGGAATTTTAATGCATATCACGAGTATAAAGAAATTCTTCAGTTGGACCAATTTAGTTCTCAACTTCCATCGTCAGCCATGTCATATTCGGCACCATCATTTCTAAAGGGACTCTACAAGTCTTGTCGGGACTATTAAAAAAAAACTTTGATTCATTTGCAAACAATGTACGGATCGTTTCCGTTCTTTAAAATTTCGGAGGAAAACAAAGTATCCCATCCTTATGGCAAGATTATCCCAATAGATGAAGGAGAAGTGGGACTGCCTCATAAAACGATCACAGCTGCTGTTTGTATTGAAATTTGAGGATATTTCAATTAAAGTCCACATTAATTTGCTGTGAATCACGTAAAAATTAATTGGTACCTGCTCGATTACTACAGTGCATCAGCCAGCTAGTTGGCCAGCCAGTGCGCACATCAGCCAAACAGAGTTACTTGCCCTTCTGAAGGCTCTTGCCCGAGCAGTAGTTTTCCTAAGGCATTTCGCCCAGGAACGAGCAAGTTAACGTGATTTCGATTCAGCGATCGTGCGGACATCACAATTTCCGCCAAATCACCTTCGGCAACTAACTGACCAGCTCGCACCGCCAGCAACCACCACGACCAACATACGTGAGCGGAGACTTGATTGCCATCATCTAACCATCGGCGAACAACACGCATCGCAAGCGAACTTACTGGCACCACGCAACATCAGCGATCGTGCGGACATCACAATTTGAGCCAAACTACCATCGGCAACCACCCGACCAGCCCGCATCGCTAGGAACTACCACAACCGACATACGTGGGCGGGGACTGGACAACCACGAACTAACCACCAGCAGCCTGTGATGACATCGCAACCCCGTCCGTCACTCAAGGAAGCAATTGCTGCGACGCTCAGAGCGGGTCCGAGGCCAATCACGATCGAGGAGTACTGGACACGCTTGATACGTCGGTGGTCGAGCCGGAAGAGAAGTAGCCAAGAGGTGGGCCCATTGTCGAGTTTCGCTACAGGAGTAGTGACCTGCGCCGATTGGCACGTCACACGGTAACCAAAGGGGAGCGGGAGTCATTCAGAACCCAAATCAAAACATTGGAATTGGAGTTTAAGGCAGAGCAGCGCCGTAAACGGGAGGCACGCACAACAAACAAACATAGTCGCAATTGTAGTTTGAAGAATGAATAAATGTATTTGATGGAGAAAATGTGCGTTTTATTGGGAAAGCTCTAGGGTGAAGTTGAGGGGAGTTTTCAGATATTCCAGACTAAGCGAGTGGATACGCGTATGCACCCAATATATACAAGTAGAGAAAGACGGAGAAATCTACATAGCGATTGGAAAATCTCCTATAGAAAAACCAAATGAAAGAATGGAAACCTTTGATGGACATTCGGTAAATTTTTTTGGAAAAGCTATAGATATCTTTGAATTTAGCAAAGTCTGTAACGAGGATATTTTTGCTCTTGCTCCACGTGGACCCCTTAATTTAATTTGAACTTGTTTCCGGAAAAATAAATATGGCCCATATAACCAACGAGTGAAATCTGTGGAGAACTACAAAAAAGCTTTTCTAGTAGTACTTGAGCTGGTATTGGGACTCTGCACAAAAACCAGGGCAAAATTAGTTCCGAAGACAACGCTATCCTAGAAAAATGTAAGGCCAGACTTGTTCCATATGCAAAGAGGAACTAGATAGACTTCTCGCGAAATGAGTAATAAGGCCTGTTGAATATGTAGAATGGGAAGCCTCAATTGTTGCAAAATCAAACGGAACAACCAGGTTATGTGGAGATTATTCGACGATTTACGCGGCATTGAATAAAGATGCTGTTTTTTTCTGAATTGGATTTTTGGGAAGCTTATTTTCAAATGAAGCTGGACGAAGATTCAGAAAGATTTTGTAATATTGCTACACATCGTGGTTTTTTTGAGTATACACGGCTTCTGGTGGGTGGGAAATCTTCATCAGGACAATTTCAATCTACTATGGATAGCATGTTAATTAGATCGGAATATGCTTTTCCGTGCATTGACGACACAATCGTTGTAAACAAGCCGATTGAGGAACATTGTTTACACCTTTTCAATATTTGTGAGCGTATTTAGATTATGGTTTCCGAAATCGGATTGAAAAGTGCACATTTTATCAAAGTTCTTTCAAATATCTAGGATATATTGAGGCTAAAGATGGCTGCCGACCAGACCCATCGAAAGTTGAGGCCATCGCAAAAATGCCAGCACCACGCGACTTAACTACACTTGGTTCATTCTTGGGGATGCTCAATTATTAGATATCAACCATTTGTGCGAAACTTTCAATTTATTCGATAACCTTTGGACGAACTTATTAGGAAAAATGTAAAGTGGCAATGTTCAACGAGGTGTTAGAAATCGCTTCAGAAAATCAAGGAAACTCTTCAATCAAAACTACTACTAACATGTTACCATACTTCAAATACTGGATTAGGAGCAGTCATCCAACATTGTTTCCCGGATGGGAAGATCAAAACGAATGCACATGCGTCGCATTCTCTAGCCTCAACTGAGCGAGACTACAGCCAGATAAAGAAAGAGGGTCTCGCTTGAAGGCGCAGCCCCCAGTGAAACTGAAAATTTGGGTAAACTTTATAGCCGTTCACCTCAGAAACGTTATGATTATTCTCTACAACGCACGAGTAGTGGTACCGCATTCTCTTCCGACCGAAATTCTGTCATTATAAGACCGAGGAAATCCAGGCATACGAGGAATGCATACTCACCAAATATGAGTTAGGATTTCGAGTGCCTAGTGGGAAACTGTTTGGGTTGTGCGGTCGCGGCCAAAGAACCAGTCACATCCGATATGTTTTCCTGGCCGAAATTAAATCACTCATGGACACGCATGTATGTAGATTATACTGTTCTATACGCAGGCGAAATGTTTTTGGTCATCGTGAAATTTTTATCATAGAGAAAACCATTGAAACTTTCCGGCAAACTTCGAACCGGCATGGGTTACATAAGTACTCGTAACCGATAACGGTATCCACTTTACTTTATATGATTTCAAGCGATTCTGCAACGAAACTTGAAACTTGAAAATATTTTCTTTCCGCGATGCCACCCACAAATGGTTAAGAAGAGAGGTTCGTGGATACATTGAAAAAACTGAACTGAGCTTGAAATACTCGGAAGAGATCAGTCATCATTAAACGAGTTGCGAACAAATTGACGAAACATCAATAAACGCAATCGTGTAGATGACGGTTGGCATGCGAGTGATCCTTCCGGAAGCGGGTCGTTGTAGTGGGCTAACGGGTTGACGGACTATCATCGGTAAGTTGGCCGATTGTTCGCATTTTGTCATTGTGCGGGGTTTCGGTTGGTGTCGCTCCGCGCCACGGCTAATGTTTGCCTTTATTTTATACCTTCCGGCCGCTAAGTAAATAACAAACAACAGCGAAAAAGGTACATATCACATTAACGCTGATGGTGGTGGGTGAATCCGGTCTGGGCAATATGACTTTATTGAATCGTTTATTTCTAACAGACCGCTATCCGGAATGCATTCCGCCAGATGCAGAAAATTTTGCGAAGCTTGGATATTGCGTGGGCGCACTTAGATGTGGACATTGTTAACGGTCTTGTGGAGAACGTCACACCGTATTTGTTACGGCAAAATAACATATTGCGGCTGTAGAAGGCCTATGTGGATTCACAGAGGAGCTCTTGGCAAACGAGTACCCGGTCTATCAGAACTAGACTTATCGGACTGTACAGTGCTCTCCTCAGCAGTGCTAGCATTAGTGGCCAAATTTAAGAATTTAGAATACTCATCATTGTCACTTTAATACAGTACACCAGCACATATGGATCCTAGTAATTGACATCATTCCTATATCTAGATCTATTTGGCCACTGTCCGAAACAGCCTTACAAATGCTACAAAATGCTTTTCCATTGTAGGTTTTAAAAAATTCACTCACAGTTCCGTGGCACGCCCGATAGTAGGAGCACGTAGAACTTCAATATGGTGTGTACGAACACAAGACTAAACTTAAATCAGTTAAAATATTCCTCGAAACATGGATAAAAATGAGGTAACTCAAAGAACAAAACGACTATGTAGGGTTTGTGGGATTGTTTCCTTTTCGTAAATAATTTTATGTAATTGAGGTTAGGATGGTTTAAAAATTACAGAAGCTTAAATTGAGTTTTGTAAACGATAATTTACTATTTCATCTCAGGGCCGCCAAATCTATCCGATACATTCGTTTAAAGTGACTTTAATAATACATAGATAAATAGATCGAAGTTAGATTACGTTAATTATTGATGACAGAGTGAGTACACATTTATAAATACTGTACAAAATATGAAAATACACGTGCCAGAAAAAGAATCCGTACATGCAAGATAACAAAGTTATCGTTGTATTAAAAACGACATGTCCACTTAATTTGAATGCTTTCTTTTATAATATCATAATATCAACACTTTTGCATGATTCCCAGTATGTTTCATAGTATTTACTATTTAAAAGGACTTGAAACTAAAACAAAATCAATTTATAGCAACATAATAGACCAGAAAAAGCATCCAAACAGAACAAACCGGGGAATTCCCCGTGTTATGCGATGACATATGCAGATGCATATTGATGTTTTGAGGTCCGATAATAGTTCCACTTTAAGTTGTTAAAGGTTTAAAAGTGAGTGCAGTTTTTTTAAATTTTTTGTGCACTAGAATGTATGATGACCCCCAAAATTAGCGAAATCAGTGCTGAGGAGAGGCAAATTATGCTGGAACTTAAGAGTGAAGGGAAAACTTACCGCGGAATTGCTCAAATAGTAGGCAGAACTCACTCCGCTGTCCAGTTTGTGGTGAAAACATTCAATACAACTGGTTCGATTATGTCAAAGCCCTGTTGTGGTTGACCCTTCATACTGACTGAACGCGAAAAAAGAAACGTTTTGCAGGCACTTAAAAAGAATTCTCGAGTAACTGCTTCGCAAAATGTTACAAATATGAAAGACCCTTTTGGCAAGGTTCTCCACGAAGATACTATACGAAAAATACTAAAGGGGGATGGATATCGCTCACGCATGGCATGTAAGAAGCCATACATTTCGGAAGTGAACAGGAAGAAATGTGTGGATTTCACAAAAAATATATAAACAAGCCACCAGAGCTTTGGAAACAGGTTCTATTCTTTGACGAAAGCAATTTTTGCATATTTGGCATTAAAGGAAGAAAGTTAGTGTGAGGAAAGAGCGGCGCTTCCCTCGAAAAAGAAAATCTCGTACCAACTGTGAAACATGGTGGAGATGGTGTGATGGTCTGGGGATGTACGGCGGCAGAAGTAGTTGGCCAACTTGTGTTTATAAAATCAACTATTAATCAATGCGTTTACCTTAATATTTTGAAGGCGAATTTGAAGCAAAGCGTTCAGTAGTTGAGGCTTGGTGACGATTTCTGGTTCCAACAAGATAATGATCCCAAGCACACAGCACACAATGTGAAGCTTTGGTTGCTCTACAACACAAAACATCAACTGTGCACGCCGCCCCAATCCCCAGACCTTAGTCCCATTGAGCATTTGTGGGACTTGTTGGAGCGCAGGATCCGTCAGCACAGCATAACCTCGAAGGGAATGCTGAAAAACGTCATCGTCGACGAATGTGGCAAAATTACCAGGCAGGACACAGCCAAATTGATTCACTTAAGAAGGTCTTCAAGAGAAAAGGTTATCCCACAAGTCATTAAGCCCTGATACGTGATGAAATATTTGAATATTTCAAAGTAATATTCTCATGTACGGATACTTTTTCTGGTTCGTTTAAAGTGAGGCTTTTTTGTTTTTATTTTGTAAAATTTAGTTTTTGAAGGAATACCACAGGAAAAATTTATAGAAAAGATAGTTTCATTAATGAATAAATTTTGTTGCTTAGATATTTAAATGTAGCAGCTTTCTTTAGCATAAATTTCGTAATATGTTGCTTTCTTTTGATGTTGTACGGATACTTTTTCTGGCAAGTGTATATGTAATTATCTAATTATAAAAATTGTTAGGAGACAACCGATAGTAAGATACTCGTCCACAATTATGTAATGTGGTGAAATTTTACTAGATATATAAACGATAATGACTCAACTCGATTATTTCGATTTAAGTATGTAAATTTAAATTTACTATTTTGATATAGCATCAACGAAGAGAATAGAATGCAAAAATTTGGTCATACAGTAATTGACATAACTTTTAAATTTAAAGAAATTTCAATTTCAAAAAATACAGTTGAAGCAAAATCTTGCCTTGATGAAGAGTTTCCGGGGTCTGCACCAGGAAAATCAACCATCATTGATTGGACGCAGTGGACGCCCAAAAGAAGCTGTCACCGACGAAAACATCAAAAAAGTTCACAAAATAATTTTGAATGACCGTAAAGTGAAATTGATTGAGATAGCAGACATTGTGAAGATATCATCTGAACGTGTACATCATATAATTCACGAGTATTT
The DNA here is from genome assembly GCA_963969285.1 of Odontomyia ornata. NCBI lineage: Eukaryota > Metazoa > Arthropoda > Insecta > Diptera > Stratiomyidae > Odontomyia > Odontomyia ornata. The sequence goes on along the minus strand of OZ017739.1, from coordinate 271,925,855 downwards.
GTACATGAGAAAGCTGTGTGCAAAATGGGTGCCGCGCGAGCTCACAATCGATCAAAAGCAACAACTTGTTAATAATTCTGAGTAGTGTTTAAGCGCAATAAACCTGAATTTTTGCGTCGATATGTGACAATGGATGAAACATGGCTCCATCATTTCACTCCGCAGTCCAGTCGACAGTCAGCTGAGCGGACTGCACACCATGAACCGAATCTAAAGCGAGGAAAAACACAACAGTCAGCTGGCAAGGTTATAGCATCAGTATTCTGGGATGCGCAAAGTATAATATTCATTGATTACCTCCGAAAGGGCCAGACCGTCAACAGCGATTATTATATAGCGTTATTGGATCGTTTGAAGGATGAAATCGTTAAAAAACGGACCCATTTGACCGGGGACTTTTCAATTGACCTGTTATATTTGAAAATTATGGCGACGAAGGATGCACATAATGTACTCTCATATATTCTTCATCGTGAGAAACATTCGATTCACATATAATCCTCTATTTGATTGCGACAGAAGTGTGGTTTGCAAAAGAATAGAAAAATAATAAAGAAAAAAGTCGATACATGTAATTATATTATAAGGAAAATACAAATACAGAGAATATTTAAGAGAACCACAAGAAAAATTAAACAAAAAACATTAGGTGTAAATTTGTAAGGAACTCTATGTTTTTTTTTTTACTTTTGCATTTGACTACAAATGAAAATCAATGAAATAAAGTAAAACATGAATTATTTACTAATCAACCCTAAAGTCTTTCCTTTAGCCATTCTTTTTCAGAGAATTAACGGCGAACGTGAGTGTGCCGCCGATGGGGTAGGGTTTCGATAATCCGCGAATGGTCGATTCCGTGTTGCGGTTCGGTTCGGATCGTAGTTTGGCTTTGCGCTTTTAGTTAGAGTAGATTGATTCGGTTTTGGGTTCGAATAACTAGTTTATTTCTGGCACCACTTCGGTGAGTAATTGCGAACGCGTAGGGTTTGGTTGAGGAGGTTTCTTGTTGTTCTTTTTCTTTTGGACTTGCCGCAGGGTTCGCAAGAAATGGAAACCATTTAGATTTAAGTAGACTAGAGTCGTTTGGTTGGAAGTTGTTTTGACGCGTATTAAATCGAACATTTGGTTCGCTGTCTAATAAAATTGTATTCTGACTTAGTCTGCTTGCGAAAAACATGTGACTGTAATTCTTCTACGAACTAGCTAGCCTGCCGGTAGATACCTCGGAGTAGACTAAGGGTGTCCGGGCTTGTTGCAGATTGGATACAGTGTGTTGGCACATTCCTTGACTCCAAGCTTATAGCCGATGGGAGGCCTGGATAGATTTTCTACAGGAAATCTCGACGCGTAAGGACGAGAGGTTTAAATCATTACATGATTCTTTACATTAATAGGAGTACCGGTTAATTCATGCGGTTTTCTAGCAGCTGGCGTAACCTAATTTTTATTCCAGTGATTCACCTTTCCAAATATGTGTTGGAAAGCTACTGTCATATAGTTTCAGAATCAGTATGTGTCATTTAGCTGAAGCCTAAACAACAATACTTTTTTTACTCTGAAAATGTCGAATTTTGTCCCGAATAAAGTGTTTTTGCGGGGAGTGCTTCTTCATTGAAGAAAAAGGCTGCCGAAAGTCATCGTATTTTGGTGGAAGTGTATGGTGTGCAAGCTCTAGCTGAGCGTACGTGCCATAAGTGGTTTGCACGGTTTAAAAGTGGCAATTAAGTTTGAAGATCACGAATTGGAGACATTGCTCGACCAATATCCATCCCAAACGCAAGAAGAACTTGCAAAATCACTTGACGTCGCTCAACAAACCATTTCCGATCGTCTAAAAGCAATTTTTCACAATAAAGACGCACGAATTAACCGGTACCCCTATTATATATATTGAATTTTGCTATGCAATTTGTAATTTTCTTCGTATTAAAATCGAAACATGTCAAAATGTAAGAACAAAACTGATAAACACGAGAGTGCCACCTCCATGAGACTTTATCTCACTCTCAGCAGCTAAACATTTTAAGATCTAAATTTTCGATTTTGTTATTCATCACCCAATTTCCTTAATTTTTAGCAGGTTGAAGACACTTGTTTTATATTTTATTTTAGCGCTAAAGCCACTTTCTGGTCTTTCCTTAGAGATTGTTAGAGTATCTCATTATCTTGATCGAATGTATTTCAGTCATTTAATGGCTTGTTTGATAACTAATGTAGTTTTTTGCACGTTTTTCAAAGTAAATTTATTTACATGAACAACAAACATTAATCAGTGATGCATTGACCATTTTGTTGGATGTCCTCTTTCGGTAACTTGAATTATACGTTCGAAAAAGCTTTGGTTTGTAAGAGCAAACTGGTCCAACTGATTTTTAACAGACTGATCAGAATTTTTACATCTCAAATGGTTTGAAGGAAGCGAAACAAGTGATAGTCTGATGGTGCTAAGTCAGGGCTATAGGATGGATGTAGCATCAGTTCCCAATTGAGCTCCATTAATTTTTCCTCTGCACAGCTCCAGAACATCGGAGTCTATAGATGTCTGCGGAGAGCTTTTATTGACCCCGCCAACTCTGGATGAAGTGTGTTCCATTATCAAAGCCCAAAAGAATAATAAAGCATCGGGCATCGATGAGATTCCAGTGGAGCTCATCATATATGGTGGCAGCAGTGTTCATAAAGCTATTCGCAAAGTCATTCAGCACATTTGGCAACAGGAACATATGCCGAACGAGTGGAGCTAATCAATTGTATTCCCTATCCACAAAAAAGGTGACAAGAATTGTCCGGCGTGCAAAATATTTTCAAAGATCTTGGAAAATAAAATCGGATCATATGCCAACAGTATTATTGGGGAGTAGTAACGCAGTTTTAGAACAGGTAGATCGGCAAAGTCCAATTGTTCACAGTCAAACAGGTATTTGAAAAATGCTGGGAGTTCAACATAGACGTACACCAGATTTTCGGTGACTGATCGTAACGTACTGTCACGGAAACCCTTTGCACTCTGTTCATGCGGTCGTTAAAATCCCGCCTGAGCCAAGGTTAAAATAAAAATGTTACTGTGAAAATAGACAACTACGAAAAGGAAAAAAATGATTACATTAAACAGCAACAAAAATAGTTGACTAAAATAGTTAAATACGATAGGTTCTTCGAGAAGCCGGAGATTGGTTGAAGAATACATCTCCAAATGTCAATTCTAACGTCTCACCACTAGCTAACAACAGTTCGAAGTAACAGATACACGGGAAGATTCTTAAAGAACCGCAGGCAAAAATGGATTTGATAAAACTTAAATGAATTTCTCTACATATTCGTGTTTTCATACGGACTAAAGGATACGATTGCCAATTGATACCTCGTCCACGCAACATTTTAAATTGACATTCATCGTGAACATATTTTCTTGTCTTTTGTCGCAGACGAAGTTTCATATCGAGAAATCTAAATTCACGTTTCACTCAGCCGGAAGAAATAATAGTAAAACTGTGAATATACGATGTCGCCAGCCGTTGCGGTACCATCACCGGTTTCATGGGCCCAGCAATCAGATTTCCTGTATGTGACGATAAATGTTGAATCCAGGACGTCATTTATAAATTCACGGAAAATAGCATGGAGTTCTAGGGGACATTTGTATTTGATAATAAATCTTATGAACTCACCATAAACTTCCTTCGCAACATCAATCCAGACAAAGTGCAAATTTTAAATAATAAGCGGTCACTACAATTCAAGGTTTACTAAGCCGAATCAAGACCTTTTTCGTCAACGTTGACAAACGTACAAAAAGTCCACTTTTGCTCCCGCTAACAAAAGTTGATAGGGATAAGAGAAAAAATAATTCGATTCTACTCGGACTACGGTAAATAGCAATCTCCTAAATAAGAAGTCCGCAGTTTATTCGATACTCTGTGAAAATTATTCAATCAAAATTCGCAATACAAAAGGAAAAAGAAATCTTACATTTCAGATTACGATGAATATGATTGGAAGGGAGCAAAAGAACTTTTTAAATATTCCCCCGATGTTTCGGCAGCAAAGACTGAATCCAAATCGCGAAAAGAAAATAACTTTCAAACACTCGCCCGAATCAAAACAAAACACAATACTGACAGAGTGTACCTCATGGGCGTTTGTACTAGATGAAGGGAAATTTGGGTTTCAATTGCCCGATGGACACCAGTTGCGGGATCGCTGATGGAAGCCACACCGCAATTGAACGTCGAATCGCCCAGAAGTAAAATGAACGGCTCGCCGGTTGAAACCGAGCCGATAAAAAACTGGAAACAAAGAATGGGTCTCTTCTCTTTTTTCTGGCGGACAAGGATTGACAACGGAGGATCGAGTGTGAGGAGCAACTAGAAATTTTTCCTGGAATTCATCGAATGAAGAAAATTACAATAGCGACAGAGGGGCGTACTTTACCGCAGCGACAGCGAAATAATTAACGACAGTGACAGGGCCGATTCGTGGTAGAAGATTAACAAGAAGCGCGCTGGAAAGAGAGCTTCGCAACGCAAATTACTTCGGGGGCTCCAAATAGGAACAGTAGATGTAAGTTAAGATTTGTATTTAAATCGAGATTTTTATTGGCTAAAATTCATTTTTAACATTATGGATGGTATTTTGTCATTTAAAATTGTGGTTTCATTAACAAGAATAATATTTTTTTGGTAGTAAATTGTACACCTGGCTTGGGAGTGTTTGAGAATTTAGCTCGGGTGTGTTTTGGTTTTTAGCGTGGGTGTTTTTTAGGTTTTCGCTTAGTGCGAGTTACGTCGGGTAATCTGATACCGGCGAAATAGTGCAAAGTGGTCACTCATGCTTAGACTAATCCTCCCCTGTTAGAGGAATACAGTGGGTTTTATTTCCAGCTGTGTGAGGGGTATTCGGCGGCCGCGTTTTTCGCTTGGCGGCTATTTGGGACCAGGGAATAACCGAGTGGCGCCTCCTACGACAGTCTCCGACGGCAAGCCGGGTCCAAGGGCCTTAGCCGGAGGAATTCTCACGTGGAGGGTAACAGTACTGTACCAAATAATGCTTTGCTTTGGCATCCCAGCCAAATTAGTCCGTCTTACTAAAATGATAATGACGTCGACAACCTCCCAAGTCCGCATCAATAACCAACTCACCGATGCCTTTGACAAAAGTATCGGACTAAGGCAGGGAGATGGACTGGCCCCGTTACTATTCAACATGCTGTTACGGTCATTAGCAACTGCCGAAAAACTCTTCCTGAAACTCGATAGCGAAGCAAAGCTGGTAGGGCTACAAATCAATGAAAATAAAACAAAGCTCATGACGCAGTCGAGGAAAATACTTCAAATACACAAAATATCACACTTGGCGAACACAATGTCGAAATTTGTACATTTGGGCGCTAAAACAGAACCAGTAATGAAAGAGACGAAATACGCCAAAGAATACAGCCCGCAAATAAAATATCTTATTTAGTTTCGACGATCTTGAAGACCAGCTGCATACACAGGAAAACAAAGCTCCAAGTATACTTATCTGTGATAAGGCCTGTGTTATGCGAGAGATGCAAAACATTGACCCTAAACCAAGCATCTGCAAATATATTGTACACGTTTGAGCGACGGGTCATGAGGCGAATAATCGGAGCGAAGCTAGACGGGGACCAATGGTAAATTCGATATAACGATGAGCTATTTGAAATTTTTGTCGATCCGGAGGTCCCACCGATTGTAAGACAGCGGAAGCTGTCCATATCAAGAAACCTCAAAGATGTTTATGTTATTTGTCTTATCTGAAAAAGTTATTGTAAGAAGATCAAATCAAAACTGCAGCGTCTGAATCGCTGTAAGGTCAAGAGAGTATAAACATCGTGTATTGCAATTGTAATCAGAAGAAATTTAAGAAACCATAACTTTCATAAATATGCGTTGACTTTCTTGAACTTGTAGAGTACAAGGAGGACTTTTCATAAGACAACTTAAATATATAATTTGATAGAATTTTTTTTTTTGGTAGGGAGGTGAAGGCATTTACGCCCACCGAGTCTTGCAGTGTGGGGCTCCCATGGAGGATACCCTTGGACTACCCACTAAACACCTCCCCTGTCAATCTGAGAACCTGGCCTGGAACCGTTTGACACATTGTTTCGGGCCAGGACTCGTTTTGTTACGCCGTGGGGCGCCTTCAAGCTGGAGAGTCCCTTTCCTAGCGGGAGGGGAGAGGGGAAGAGGAAATGCCAGAAGAGCGATCCCCCAGCCCCAGCGCCTCCGGCTGCTGTGAGTCCCTTTTATATAGGATAGGATTTAAAGGTACTGTTAAGCGCATGCAAGTCCACGTGGAGCATTCTAAGTTCATTGAATTTCAAGTAAGTTCATGTAACGCGAGTGCAACGTGAGTGCAACGTAAGCGTCTACATAAACTTGCAAATTTTTAGTCGTCATGTGAAAATTTTCATGGGAACGAAAATTTACACATGAAAAGGTAAATTTCTGCAGACTGCATTGTCAGCAGTCTGAATCTCGTTTTTAGCAGCAAATTAGATTTAAGTGCGCTTCTTAGATAGTTCTATAGATTCCGTGACTCGCGTCTGACAAGCAATTAATAGATGTGTAAATATATATTAATTATAAAAATAAGTTGTTGTACAAAAGTTTATAAGTGTTTTAAAATATACTAAGTGTAAAATACTTTTGTTCTTATTTTTTATTATTTTTTTACACATCGCTTGCGCGTGACAGTACCCACAAGATTTTATTGGCGAAAATGTGAAATACTGTAATCATACTATTACTTATCAACAAAATTGGGCGAATTTCGACTTCTAAGGTAATTGTTGTTTTTATGAACCTCTATGATTTTTTCCAGACTTTTCAGACCACAGGTGCCCAAATTTGTTGTCTATTTCTCCTCCCCCTGTACTCCACGAAGCTAGTGAAACTATTTAAAGACTTGTGTTGAGTCATCATGGAACTTCATTTGACGCCCAATACAAAAAAAAACATTTTTTAAAGGTCTCCTCCCAATATAATATACTCAAACTTTCAAGGGGGCATGACTTGTGATGTACGTATCCAATTTTTTGACTTGTAGCTGCTATAATTTCAGAGAAAAACTGCTGTGACAGAGCGACGGACAAAAAAAAACGATTTCAACAGAATTTCGAAGTTGTGCGAAACCCTAGAAGACAAACATTTCATTCTCAATGTTACCAAAAGTGTTAGAATTGGATGTGTAAAAATGTTATTAAATTTTTTTCATAATTTCAGTAGATGAGGCAGACCATTTGCAAAGATTAGGGTAAATATTATTTCTGACTCTTGCATTCCTAATAATTTCCACTGGGAGCTCGTTGGGGCCTCAGGTAAACGTGGTCCTATTATGAAACTGATTCTTTTTATTGTATTGATGAACATGCGATGCTTGCGCCCCTTTTAATGTGCCACCCCCTTTTAATGTGCCACCCGGGAGTTCAGTGCATAGAGGAGTTTCATTAATTTATAATGTTTGTAGCGCTGCAGCTCTCATTCAACTTTGCATGCTTTCTATGTCAGACAAAGAGTTCACTTCACAAATAAATTTTTGAAAATGAATTATGAGATATTTATTTTCAATTATTCAATTAAGATATCTTCGGTGACATATTCACTTGTTTTGAAGTCAGAAAACTATTTGATAAATTACATTTTCAAGTTTTGCTTGCATTTCAACCCACGCTATCGTGAGTTAATCTCATAACATGCCTACACATGCTTTTAATGCTTACTGGAGCCTGTAATCCCATTTTAATGAAGATTATCTCTCAATATGTGGAAACATTCACTACAATGAGATTTCTTTGTTGTCACGACAACAATTCATGTCATGTAATCCTCAGCTGAATCATTTGTAACATCTAATCTTCTACAAAAGCAAGCGTGCAAAGCCACACCACATGACCAGAAGGCGATGTACGCACTCATCTCTCGGATACAGATTCGCGATTTTGCCAATCTATTATATCAGCTTCCCGCAAGATACCAATCTTCGACCATAAAGAAGTGCGAAATCCAATTTCATATGTGAAATAATCTCATCATTAATAACACCCAGCCACAGACCAGAATGGAATTCATGGCCACAAATGGGTTTTTTCTTTCAAACAATAATTCTCGGCCACATCAGTTACACCTTTCTATGTGCATACTCAGGTGAACCGGTTCAACAGGTATCTGCACTGGTAACACAACAGCATTGTACTTAAACTCGAATCATGGAGTTGGTGCACTTTCATGTTTGGCAAACTTTTTGTACAAAAGTACTCCAAACTATGTAGATTTAGTCTGGTTGAAGGGGAGCAAGAAAATGTTGATTTATATATGTAGGTACTAGAATAGATACACATGTGGATGTGATCGGGAGTTTATGATAGTTGAAAAAATTTGACTAGATTTAGGGACGATTTTAGCATAATAACTGTCGGAAATATCTCGTTGAAAATCACACATTAAACATCAATAAAACATTCTTGCGATTAAAACATGCATTTTTATACAATGCAATAAAATGTTTCAGCAGTATTAATAAAGTTCCTTACTAGGAACACTTTTTGTTTAGGTATCTTATTGGTTTTGATAAATCCTAAGAGGAGTTACGGGTTAAACTCCTATTCTTCAGTGGCCGGTACGTTTTCAGTCTATTTTTTGTATTCGACAATACGGGTATAAAAAATTTGTTAGCCAATGCATTGATTGCTGATACACTTAACTTTTTTTTTCGTACACAAAGCCGGTAGTCGAAGCAGTCCGCATACAAAACTGAGGCATAAATCATGTGCCCATTTCGCATAGTTGGTTTTTATAATATCTTATTAGTGTCACTAATAAATCACACTAAAAGTATTGGGCTAAAAGACACGCTCCGTCAGTGGAGAATACCTTCGCTCCAACCAATTTAACCATCCCAAAAAAATGTTTAACGGACCATCTCATATTCCCCACAATGGAACATGGAAGTTGAAGCCCTTTTATTGAACTAGGCAATGCTAGATACTACACTTAGGATACATTGATGGCTTCAGAATCTTGATAAATATCCAGTCCAGAAGTGAAGTACGCAGGAAAACCTCCAAGTCAATTGCAATTTTTCACCAGAAGAAAACTGGACACCAATCTTATCAAGCAAAGCGGTACAACTAGCTACTAAGGCCACACAGCAAAGTGTGGCGCCCTAGATAAAAAATGGCGTATCTGCAAAATTTATCGAGCTAAGAAGAAGTTGGGTAGAAAGAACTTAGCTCTGGCCAGAAGGATTTTGTACTTAGCCTAGGGATGGGAAAAACCGAACCGGTTGAACAGAAAATCGGTTCTCTTGGTTCGAAAAACCGGGTTTTTCGTCCCGACTCAAGCCGGTTTTTTCTTTGAAATTCAAAAAACAGATACAAAGGAATTGAAAAATATCGAACACAAAAACCGAAAAACAGTTTTTTCGCCATCCTTACCTAGATAGTATTAATGATCATAGTCACGGGAGTAAAGCGGGTTTCTGTTTGCTTGGTTCTTGTTATTAGTGGGTTGTGTTACGTTTCAATGCGGAAGACTTCACGTAGAGTGCAAAGTGAAGCCAGAATACAATACACAACAAATTCAGCTTGTCTGTGGATTGAACTGAAGGATATTTCATCCTTGTACTGTAAAAGAATGACTTAGTTTAACAGTAAGCGGTCGGTTTGGATTTTAATACGTCAGTCTCTTAATTTTAACACAAATATTAAATATTTTTGAGTTCATTTTTATTCCAATATATTTGTGAGTAAAAACAAAAAAAAACCTCAAGTTAATCAACGGACAACAAAATACACATTTAATTTTATTCGAGTTTTTAATTTAAAAACCGCTTGATTGAACCGAAGATGAAAAAACCAGAAAACGGAAGAAGCGGCCCTTTTATCCGCTAAACCGCTACGATATGCAGACAAAAGAAATTAATTGATTCAGGAAAAACGTTAATGACATGCACAACAAATATATTCTTTCTTTACAAGAAAAATCAGAGTTACTCTATTTTAATCGGCCAAAATGTTGTTGCGATGTTACTAAAATCATTGAATAAGTCGAATCGTAAATGTCTTTCTTTTTTTGTTCACCTTATCTGGAAATTTGGAAAAAATGCAAACGAAGGTGTAGTGTCTGGCTCGATGGAAGGCCCATGTAGCAGAAAAACCGAATAGAACCGAATACAACAATCGGAAAAAAATCAAACAGCTAGAACTTTGACCAGTTCATTACAGCTTCAGTCTTAGAATCGCTCCAAAATTACATACAGCTTATAATTGTATCGAATTCGACATTGGTCTCTGTCTAGCTTCGCTCCAATTATCCGCCTCAGGACGTCGTGTTTCAGGAAAAGTTCTTTGGCAGTCGTTAGCGATCACTTGGCTTGACTTGTATAATAGCGTACCTCTTGTATTGACAGGTAGCTTTGTTATGACATTTTCCAGATCCATATTGAATAGTAATTTAATCATACTAATAGTTTTACTGGCGTAAATATTAAATTTACAAACCCTACTATTATTAGCAAAGTTCTAACGAATTTCAACCTTTAAGTTATCTGTTATTCGATTTACCTCCATAATTTTTTGAACTATTATTTCAAGCTGCTTATCTTCAGCTATTCATTAATAAATTCAATCAAATGTTAATAACATGCATCTTACATGTTGAAGTTCGGAAGAAATAACACAATTTTATGCAATATTCTCATTTAGAACGACCGCCATTTTGTTTAAAGATCACTTATGCCACCTGTTGAACAAATTCTAAAAGATACTCGTTATGAATATAGTTCCTAAAACATTCATGCAAATCCAAACAAACCCGTACTGTCTGAGTTGATCGAAAGTGCATATTGTTCCATGGCCATGTACGAGTATAGTTGCTGTTGTAAAACAGAAAAATTTAAATCACCATAACTTTGTTAAATACTATTTAATCTTTCTGAAATTTTCAGTGTTGATCAAATTTGTAAAATTCTTTAGACACTGAAGATGGCTCAAAGTAGTCGAAGCGCGTCTGCTCACACAACAAAGCAAGGCCCGACGGCTTTTCAAGAAAAAAGAGAATTGGGCTGCGGATATGAAGCAAACAAAATAATTGCAAATTGAAATTTGTATATTGAATTTCATTGAATGTTCTTACGATTTTATTCAGTAAAATGCAAAATTGATACATCATACAATTACTAACAAAGTTGAATGAATTTCTATTTCTGAAGTATTTATTGTCGTTGTGCTCATGAAGGTCTGCACTCATGATTTTGTTAAGATTTTTCGAATGAAAGGTGTCCTAGCACGAAGGGAGTATGCGAAAATTCTGTACGTTGCCCCATTTCCTGTCGTACTCGACACTGGCAAGGTAATTTTAAGACCTATTTTGTAAAGATCTCATTGAGAATTTTCATACAACACCCCACTTGACTTCCTTTTATGAAAAAACTTTTTGAAGGGTTACTTCCTTATATGGTGATATCCCCTTAAAACTCTTTGATTTTTTTTCACCCCAAAAATTTCAAAAAATCAAACTTATGACCTTTTAACAAAGTTTCACGACTGTAGCTTTTACAGTTTCGGAGGAAAACTATTGTGACATACAGGCGGACGGACTGGCAGACAGACGACCACAGATCGCGATGTCAATAGGGTTTTGTAAAGTACAAAGCTTTAAAAAAGCGTTTAAACTATGGTTCATTTGATAATCCCACTCGACTGCTTTTGATACAAACAATTTTTAAGGGCCATTTCGTTAAAGTTGGGGCGTCCGGTAAAAAATTTGAATCGCTTGATAAGAATTAAAAGTTTGAGAGACAATCACCACTAACCTTTTTACAAAGTTTGAGCTTTTCATGTAGCTGTGATAGTTTCTGAGGAAACTTGCTGTGACACACGGATAGACAAACGGGCGGATGAACAGACAGGGCATGAAACTAGTAGATCTTTGTTTAATTCGTTTTTCAAAGATCTAAACAAGGGAAAAATGACTTTTTACTTATATTTTTAACCACTTAGATTGTACTTGGTACCTTAATAATTCGCTAAGAAAATTTCATGATATGATAAACAGTACACCAAATTTGATCAAATTCGATTGAATAGATTTCGCAAAATATTACCGCAACCTAAATAAAAAAAACCTGAAGATCTAAAATATTGCAGAACATAAACTAAACCATATAAAAGTTAGCAAATATTTTACAAATAAAAAGGTAACACCGGTATTAAATGCTTATATGCTTCATAAAATTGAAATGGGATTATTTGGACGATCTCAGGAATATTTTGAATACTTTAAATTAAACTATTGCTTATAAAAACTGAGAACAACTCTGTAATTATTAATTTAGATTTGATTAAAAAAAACATGGTGAAAAGTACTCCGAAAAGCACTTAATTTTTGAGGATGAAGATTTTGACGAAACAGAAGATCCTTTCAGTCTACAGCGGAAGAAAGCAAGACACCAAAAATAAAAATCTAAAAATTCGCAAATGATGTCAATTGTGATATAATACAAGGTACAGTGGCAGGAGAGTGCTCCTTTGTGAACCAATTAGCAACTCAAACAATATCTGCTAAATATCAAAACTTGACTAATATACATATACCATAAATTAAGTTCGAAGAACTAAATACAGGTTATTATGTATTTAAATTCGCTGCCATTTTGTTTCAAGTGTTTTGATCTCATTGCTTGCATAGTCAAGTTACCCATCACTATTACAAACCATTTATGAAATTTGAATTAAAATTCCTACATATTTGTAGTGTTCAGGTCATATATCTACCTAGTATCACGTGTAATGTTGTAGTAATTTTTAAATATTCAATCGGCTGTAACATAGCTGTTTGTAGTTCGATTAGTATGAAATTTTCAGGATACGTACAACTGGTATCAGAAAACTTAAATTGTAGCTTTTAAGAAATTTAAGGGTCCAATTTTGATTTTTTAGGCAAAAGCGTAAAACTTACTATTATTAACAAAGTTGATAGAATTTTGACTTCTAAGATATTTGTTAGCCTTATACTCCTAAAGACTTGGCATTGAAATATGAGCCCGCTGTGCATGACAACTGACGTTTGTTTCCATTCATATATTACGCTTACTACAAAATAAACTCTGGTCGCTGGACGCACCGTTGGACAAGCGCAACTTATGCTAGATATGCTAATGCGCCGAGTGAGGGACTAGATGACTGCTCGCGGGTTCAGTTTAACACTAGAGAAAATCGAAGTTGTCATCTTGACAAAAGAGAGAATCCCTAGAGTAAGGATGATCAGTTTTGGAGACATACGAATCGAATCGAAGCCATCGGTGAAGTACCTGGGGCTACTGATCGACTCGAAGATGAGTTTCTCTGAGCAAATCAGGGCAACGGCTGAGGAGGCTGCTACGGGAGTATCAGCTTTGAGTCGACTTATGGCCAACGTGGGGGACCCAGCCCATCACGAAGACGCCTCTTGATGAGTGCTATAGGGTCCGTGCTACTGTACGGAGCAGAGGTATGGGGCGACACTCTCAGTAAGGCGGGTTACCGAAATCGTTTGGCGCAGGTACAGAGAAGAGGAGCACTGAGGATTGCATCTTCGTATCCGACAGTCTCTGATTCGGCGGTGAGAGTTATTGCAGGCGTGATACCTGTCGCTCTCCATGCTAGAGAGCGCCGTTCTATTTACCTGCGCCGAAACGAGGGTGCGAGGGAGATGGTTGTCCGCAAGGAGAGACAACGATTGGCAGCAGTCTTGGGTGAATCGCATTAAGGTAAAGAGGACTGTGTTGTGAAACCGTGGCTAAATCAGGAATGGTGAGACTTGCTTCTATCTGGCCCAGCTTTTGAGCGGGCAAGGGTCTTTTCAGTTTTACCTGCACAAGATTGGTAAGTCACGGTCCCTCGATTGTCGGTTTTGCCCAGGAGAGGAAAACAATGCCTGCCACGCATTTTTTGCATGCATAAAATGGGAAAGCCTCCGAAAGGACCCCTGGAGGGAGATGGGAGAGCTCACTCCGGATAATATAGTCGCGGTGATGCTCAAATCGGTTGACAAATGGAACATGTAGCACATTACCAGAGTAGTTCCAAAAGTATGAATACAGGTAGTTTAAAAAAAACAATTACTGCGATTGACAATACCACCTTTCAACAACTTAATGTGAAAAATTCATAACGCTACGTTTATTATTATTTTTTTACAGACATCCAAAGTAAACGCTCTCAGCAAATTTGTAAATACGGAAAAAATCGGGCATCGTTATATGACTTTCATTTGAAAGGTTTAAGTCCAACCGATATCAAAGCCGAGTTGGATTCTGCCCTGAGGAAGTCTGCTCCTTCGTTTACAACGGTCAAGTATTGGGTAGCTGAGTTAAAGCGAGGTCGTACGGGCTGCCAAGATGAATACCGCAATGGTCGACCAAGTGATGTCACTACGTCAGAAAATGTGAAGTAAATCTACAAAATGGTATTGGATGACCGTCGACTAAAAGTGCGCGAGTAGCAGACATGCCAGGCATTTCAATAAGGTCTGTGCATCGCATTTTGACCGAAAATTTGGACATGAGAAAGCTATGCGCAAGATGAATGTCGCGTTTGCTCACAAAAGAGCACAAACAGCAATGTGAGGATGTTTCCATCAAGTGTTTGACAATGTTTTGCAGCAATAAAGCCGAGTTTTTTCATCGATTCATAACCATGGACGAAACATGGGTTCATCATTTTACACCTGAGACCAAGGAGCAGTGAAAGCAGTGGAAGGAAAGCAAAGACAGTTCAGTCAGCTGGCAAGGTCATGGCATGCGTTTTCTGGGGTGCGGTGTAATAATATTTATTGATTTTCTCGAAAAAGGAAAAACAATCAACGGCGCATATTATGCAGCCTTACTGCAGCGTTTGAGTGATGAAGTCAAGAAAAAACGGCCCCATCTGATAAAAAAGCAAGTGTTGTTTCATCACGACAACGCAACAGTCTACACGTGCGTCATCGCGATGGCTAAAATCAATGAGTTGAAGTTCGAACTGCTCCCTCACGGACCCTATTCGCCAGATCTAGCTCCCTCGGATTATATTCTTTTTCTGAAATTGAAAAAATGTGTATCGAAGCTATTGAACATCGTTGGGAAAAGTGTATCGAGCTGAAAGGAGAATATGTTGAAAAATAAAAAACATTTTCGCAATTTTTTTACTGTTTTATTTGTCGGGCCGGGTACTTTTGCGACCGCCTTCATATGTTCGGGCAGTCCTAAAAGATAAAAGGGGCTCACAGCAACCGGGAGCGTTGGGGTTGGGGATCGCTTGTCTGGCACTTCGTCTGTTCCCTCCCACTGGAAGAGGAATCCCCCAGCTTAAAGGCGCCTCACGGCGTAACATAACGAGACCTGGCCCAAAATAATGTGTCAAACGGACCCAGGCTGGGTGCTCGGGTTGACAGGGGAGGTGTTTAGTGGGTAGTCCAGTCGCCGCCTTGCGAGCATGGGAGTCCCACACTCTGAGCGTAAATGACATTCACCACCCAATCACAAAATAAAAAAAAAAATCGATCACAAGAAAGTTGAAACATTATGAACAAAACTTAGACCTTGTCCAAAATGTGAATCTGTTGCGCGTACGTTGCGTCCAGAAGAAGCGCAAAATGTACAAACATTTGGAGACGAAGCAGAAAATATTTTGGTTCGATATTCACTCCCACTCTGAAGTTCACGCGTAACCTGGACGCAACAAAGAGTCGTTAGTATCTCGACACACGCCAGTCAGAGTCTGGCATAGTGCACACGATTTATATGAACGCGCGATGCTTGTAAAAGCAATCTAGGAATTCACCCGAAGCGAATCGGAGCGATTTAGCCCATTCGGGACAAGCTTGAAAAGAATATTTAAAATGAGGTGAACGCCCTTTTATGGAATACTAAATATTATTCTCCGAATCGGGTAAATTCCCTGTTTTATCCTTGCATTTTTTTCATATTGAATACCCACATGACAAATTGAGGCATATTCTTTATTTTCAAAGAATTCATATTGAAAATAAAATATCGAGGTATGTATGTGTGCTAAATTCAGTTTTTTTAATTCGTTGTCATTTCACGAAATTTAAACAATAAAAAAACCGCTCATTACGAAATTTTAATCGCCGAATGTGAAAATTGATGTAAATAAATGAACTTGGGCAATGAAAAACCGCGCAGTCTGAGGGATTACTGTATTTGTTGTTGCGTAAAGGACATTTAACAACGCATCAAAAGCTTAAAATACGGCACTAGGTATAGATACATTTAAAATCCGTGGCATAAAAAGCTTACACTAGGCTTGCAAATGTACATATGTAAATAATGTTTAGTAACTGCGCCTTTTAAAGTTTCTGAAAAAATCCGTTAAATTGGTAACTGGATATCCTCGAAATATCAATACCAGAGATTATACACATGAATATGTCATTTCGTAAGACCAAGAATCTTTTCACATTGTTAAGTTTCTGCTTTATATTATTCAAGATCTGAAAAAGAATATCCTTTAAAATTGAGGATTACTTCATTAATGGCCATTCGAATCAGTAAATCATCTCTAAGAAAAAAGTAAATGTTAACTTACAGATACAAGCTGAAAAACAAACTTTACTTCCAATTTATATTTAAATTATTTTTGTCCCACTGTTTCAACGATCTTTAAACGCAAATTTGTCTTCAGAGACAACAAGGAACTAGACGGTACCTGAAAAGGAAGAGAAAAGGACTAAGTACAACAAGTTCAAATACAATTATTGTAGACACAGTTTATTAAATACTTCTATTGATTGGGCTATAAAGGATGATATGATTTCAATAAAAATAAAATTTAAGTAAAAATAAGAAAATCGACTTCAAAGTGCCTAAAATAAATTAAACAAGTTGGGTAGACAGTACTACGCTCGTGTCAGAAGGGTTTTGTACTTAACGTACAATATGCGGACATACGAGTATAGAATGATTTAAATCAAGAAAAACTCTAATGACATACATGACAAACATATTTTTGCATTAAAAGAAAAACCAGTGTTACATTTTAACTGGCCAACATTTTTTTTGCAATATTGCTAAAATAATCGACTAAGCCCTATCTTAAACGTCTTTTTGTTATAGAAGCCCAAGTAGTAGAAATACCGTATATGATTGTTGTAATTGGAGAAAGTTTAAACGGCAATAACTTCTGTACATTCTATTAAAACTCATAGAGTATAAGGACCTTTCAAATGACACTTAAATATCTACTTTTTTTCAATTTAATCATACTAATACATTTGACAACAACTGCCAAAGAACTCTTCCTGAAACTCGACAGCGAAGCAAAACTAGTAGGGCTACAAATCAACGAAAATAAAACAAAGTTCATGACGCAGTTGCGGAAAAATACCTCGAATACACAAAATATCACACTTGGCGAATACAGTATCGAGAATGTTAGCGAATTTGTGTATTTAGGCGCCAAAATAACGAAAACGGGCAATGAAAGAGACGAAATACGCTGAAGAATACAGCTCGCAAATAAAATATTTTATTCAGTATTGACGATCTTGAAGACCAGCTGCATACACAGGAAAACAAAGCTCCAAGTAAACAAATCCGTGGTAAGACCTGTGTTATGCAATGGGTGTGAAACATAGACCTTAACCCAAGCATCCGCAAATATATAGAACGCCTTTGAGCGACGGGTCCTCAGGCGAATTATCGGAGTGAATTCGATACAACCATGAGCTGTATGAAATTTTTGACGAACCGGAGGTCTCAAAGATTGTAAGACTGCGGAGGCTGCAATGGGCTGGACACATGAATCGTATGGATGAACAACGGATACCCAAGAAGGTATTCGTTGGGAGAACTGAAGGCCGGCAGCCAGTGGGGAAACCGAGGAAACGCTGGTCTGACTCGGTCGACGAAGACAGTTCATCGCTGCTCGGATTTCGGAACTGGAAGACGCGGTCAACGGACCAAGACAGTTGGAGGCGCTGTTTGCAGGAAGCGAAGGACCGAAAGGCGTTGTAGTGCTAAGAAGAAGAAGAATACAGTTAAAATTTAAATTATAGATCCTACTATTAGTAACAAAGTTGAACGAATTTCAACCATTGAGTTACTTGCTATTGTATTCAGCTTCATAGTTTTCTCGGCGATTATTTTTAGCTGCTTATCTTCAGCTATTCATTAATCGATTCAATCAATTGTTAATAGAATGTACGTTAAATGTTGAAATTTGCGAAAAGAACACAATTTTATGCAATATTTTCATTTAAAACTACTGCTATTTTGTTTTACGATTACAGATGTCGCTCGGTGAATAAGTTCTCAAAGATATACATCATGAATGTAATTCCTGGAACGTTCATGCAAATCCTAGCAAACCCCTAGTGTCCGAGTTGATTGGAAGTGCATATTGTCCCATAACAATGTGCAGCTACTGTTCTAATGCAGGAAAATTTAAACCCTCATACGTCTGCTAAATACTATTCGATCTTTCGCGAATTCCCAGTAATGATAAAACTTATAAATTGACATTTACCTATTGAGTTTTATTGAATTTGAGGTTGCCTTTACGATTTTTTTCAAGAAAGTGTTAAATTGATAAATCATATTATTACGAACAAAGATGAGGCAATTTCGACTTCTGACCTACTCCTAAAGGTTAACACTCATGATTTTTTCAGATTTTTCGGATGAAAGGTTTCCAATTGCGGGAGGGGGTACGCCTAAAACTCGGGCATTTCTCCTTCTCCTGCCTCCCCCGATACTGGTAAAGTAATTTTAAGACCCGTTTTGAAAAGATCTCATTGAGGCCTTTTAGTTGATACCCCACTTGACCACCTTTGATGAACAGTTTTTTTAGGGTCACTCCTCTATATGGGGGAATCCCCTTAAAACTCTTTGAAATTTTTTTTCGCCCCAAAACCTTCTAGAAGTCATAACTTCCAAACTTTCCACAAAATTTCATGGCTGTAGCTTCTAAAGTATCAGAGAAAAACTGTTGTGACACACAGACGGACGGGCAGACGGACACAGGTACCGATTTTGATAGGGTTTTGTATTTTAGTACAAAACCCTAAAAATGTAGTTTATCGGATCGATGCCAAATCAGTTTTCGCTGTTTTAGTTACATTTGATTCACAAGAGGTAGTTATTCACATTTCAAAACAGAGCGACTGATTTGGCTCTGACTCTTTGAACTTTATTTCATCCTTTTTAGGGCATTTTCAAACCGGTTTTCATTTTCCTCCACGGTTTTTTTGTGCTTTAATGATTTTTAGTGACAACGTTAACCTCCAGCAGAATTTTGACTTGAATTCACGCTGAAAAAATTGCCATGGGAAAAACCCAGTCGGTTTACCCGAAAATCGTTTTGTGGTTCGAAAAACAGTTTATTCCGGAGGTTGTTCCTCTCAGTCAAAACTGGTTTTAGGGTTTTGTAAAATAATTTTACAAAACCCTACTAGTTTCGCAACCTGTCTGTCCGTCCGTCCGTCCGTGTGTCACACCACTTTTTCTCGGAAACTACTTAAGCTAGAAACATCAAATTTTGTATGCAGGTGTAAAGTGGTGCATTCTTCAAAGTTCAACTACAAAATTGTTTATAAGGTATTTAAGGGGGGTCTCCCCATATAGGGTAGTGGCCTCCGAAAAAAACATTTCATCAAAGGTAGCCGATATGGGTATCAAATGAAAGGTCTTGACGAGAACTTTTCAAAACAGGTCTTAATTTGATACTTTTTGCTTCGAAGGACGTGCAGGGAGGGGAAATACACGAAAAATTTGTGTCCCCCCCTCGCGATTGGACACCTGTGATCCGAAAAATCTGAAAAAAATTATGATGGTAGGTGTTTACGAGTACAATAACAACAAATACCTTAGAAGTCAAAATTCGCTCAACTTTGTTAATAATTGTATGATATTTGAATTTCACATTTTCCCCAATAAAACCGAACCGGTACCTTTAAACTCAACGAAATTTACGTAGGTCTTCTAAGGGTTCTTAAACTTTGTAAGTTTGATGAAAATCGAATGATATACACGGAAGTTATAGCCACTTGAAATTTCTCCAATTACAGCAACACATGATTTTTGTATTTTATGGACTTTCCATCCAATCAGTCACTGCAGTTTTGACTTGATCTTATCGAAATTTTCCAATAAGGTTAATAACATGAATATTTTTGAGAATTCATTATCTGACTGATTTTTGTTGGTTTGCAACAAAAAATGGCGACCGTTGAAAGTAGAAAAACAATGGATTTTCCTTTGAACGTGCACATCTCTTTGACATATTCCTTGACGTTATTCATTGCTGGTGACTGCAGTTCTGAGAAGTTTGGTACAAAACCCTTCTGACATGAGCGTAGGTCTCTTTACCCAACTTGTTTCTCTCAAATTCAACGACCAGATAAAAATCTGACGCAAAGAAATAGAAAAATACCGAATATAAAGAGACTGAAAACTATTTTTCGTTTTTAACTATACTCCATCATCCTTATCTAGGTAAGCAGTATCATAGTATACTCAACTAGTATCCGAACTCAATCAATCCTCCGGAAAAATCCGAACACAAGCCGAACAGCGAGCCATAAATCTTCGGTAGCAGGTAGGTAGGTAAATACTGACGTGAAGATTTGCGCGAACATAAACATGCGCTTCGATGAGAGATTTCAGGATTACCATACCTCAAAAAATCAATGAATTTGCAGAAAAACAAATTCGTTGCATGCAATCTTTTAGTTTTTTATTAGGATCTGGCAGCACTCCTATGTTCTGAAATGCGTAAAAGAACACGTGCATCGGAAATTTTATTTGCTTTTTGCTTTGTTTCTTGAGCGCACCAGGCCTGGGCTCAGGTGACGTGCCCCGGAGCAGCTGACGCGCCCCTGGGGAAATTCAAAAAGCGTGCAATACAGGGTACATGAAAGGTGTGGGTACTAGGTGAATGTACTATGGGCAGTATTAATGCCCACAAACACCAGAGCAAAGCAAATTTTAATGTTTGATTGGTTCATGCTATTGGTTGTCTATATTTCGTTTCGATGCGGGTGACTTCACCACGTCGAGTGCATAGTGAAACCAGGACACGGTAGGCAGTAAATGCAAAATGCTTAGATATTGAGCTTAAGGATATTTCATCAAAGTAAAAAGCGCTTTATTCAATATTAGTCGTTTTAAGTTTTTCAAGGAACATAAAGCAAATTGCAAACAATAGCAATACTAAAAATTAAATGGCCTAAATGGCTTTCTAAATTTATACATTGCTAATCAAAGACATTTAATCAAAAAACAATATCAAATTCAATTATTTTGTTGGTTTCTCTTTTTTCTTGAAAAGCCGTCGGGCTTTCAAGTCAAAAAATATCAAATTCAATTTAATTAAAATGATTACCTATTTTATGATTCAATTGGAATAACGAGAAAAACCCAAAAGCGTACTAGCTCGAAGTAATGTACCAAATGACCCTAGGCTAGGTTTTTAGGCTGGCAAGGGAGACGTTTTTTTGGGTAGTTCCAATAGGCACTCTGGGGGGCCTTTACTTACGGCGGAACCGGCCTGCACTTCCTTACCATATCGAACTGAAATATCAGACATAATAAATACTGAATAAAATAACTGTAAAATAGTTTAACTACATTTATTCTTTTGGGACATTTCTCGAAGGTTAAGCGTACGAAATATTTTGAACTTCGTCGGATCAATCTCTGTGAGATAGCACAAAAAGACAAATCCGAATACTCAGTTTTAAGGAAATTTAATTAATCTTAATTTTATCCAAAATATAATTTTCAGTACGATTGACCTTTTTTGAAACATGCAGAGTCAACTGAAAAAATAACTTTACGTGCTCTTAATTGTGCATTTTCGCGGTCTCATACTTTTGCGAGGGGACAGAGAAGGGTAAATATGAATGTACAATTTTGCAGGGACTCAGTTTATCGAGTCTTTGGTCTCAATCAATTTTCCTCTACAGCTCATCCTTTTCCAAGTATTTGCTGAAAACTAAAAAAGAAACGGAAACAAGTGGAGAAGGTAGGAGAGTACTCCAACCAAAAGGGCTTTGTAACTATCCTAGGGTCTAACCAACTGTCATGTTGGCATGAGTCGATTATTTGAATTATAAATTTCTTGCTTCTGTAAGAAATTGTGTTGAGGGTTTTTTAAGCACATAGCAGCCGCCCTTTTGTTTCTGCTTGAATAATTTTCCCAAATATTTAGAAGTATCGTTTCGGTTTTATGGGGGAAAATGCAAAATTCAAAAATCATACTATTATCAACAAAGTTGAGTGAGTTTTGATCCCAGGGGTATTTTTTGACATTTTCAGTCTTAAAAGTTTCCAATCGCGACAGAGAGACACACATTTTCTGTAATTTTTCTTCCCATGAAGACCCTGATGCACGAACTGACATTCGACTATTTTTAATCAAAAAAATTTAAAGGCTACCCCTTAGAAAAAATTTCCAAGTTTTTGATGACCTAAACTTTTGAGGGGTCACTACATTTGACCTTCTTACAAAGCTTGAACTTTGTAGCCTCTGTATTTTCTGAGAAAACAAGTTGTGATGCACGGACAGACAAACGGACTGACAGACAGGATGCAAAACTAGTAGCTCTTTTTAAAATTTACTTAACAAAGCCCCAAAAAGGGACCTTTGAGCCTCCCTCAATCTCCTTTGGCATCGCATGCATAACTTTATCCGGCGTTGTGTAAGAGGACTCTGCCTAGACATTCTACAAACATTTTAAACTATTACTAAATACGAGTACAAAATGATAATTTTATTAGGAAGAGCATCTGAAAAAACATTTTCACATTTTAAAGGCAGTCACAAGATTAATTTTGGCTGCATAAAACTAAAAGTTGATTTCATTGCTTACGTTCATCGAGCGCATTTGGAAGACATCCATAGGACACTTTTTAGCTGTGACTGAAAGATTATTTGCACTTCATAACATTGCGCGAACTTTTCATGACTAAATGAAGTAAATTTTCTAATGAAAGTGCCTGAATTTCAGGCACATAGCGGAAAAGTAGTATAAGGAGTAGTGAACGTTAAGAAAATTACTACGAAAAGGTGATAATTTTTTTTTCGTGCTAACAAAGAACGACTTTTGTCTATTTAGGATTTTCAGCGGTGTATCCAACTCTAGGAAAATCTCCAATTATCCAGTAGAAGTGTGACTCCTTAACTTAAGTTGGAAACCACACCTTATGACAAGTTTTTGCACATTCTGAAGTAAGTACGGCATACACAGGAAAACAAAGCTCCAAGTATACAAATCTTTGATAACACTTGTGTTATGCTATGGGTGTGAAACATGGACCCTAACACAAGCACCCGTAAATATAGGGTTTTCCAATAAGAGGAAATATTTTGATATTAAAAGAAAAATGTAATTTTTGAATATAAATGATCGGATGTTTACTTCATTATAAAGAGGAAAGTATGCCGTTAATAGTGAAAAATAACATCAGGCAAATGACCACCACGACCACGCTTACAGGACTACATCCTTTTCTTGAAATTTTCAATAACCAAATCACAAAGTGCTGCCCTATGTCCTCGAAATCCTCACGAATTCCATCTTTGAGGTCTTGAACCGACGCTGGGCTATTGGCGTAGGCCTTCTCTACCACGTGGCCCCAAACGAAGAAGTCGCAAGGTGTTAAATCACAAGATCTATTCAAAATAACACCTCTTATTGGAAAACCCTATATATTGAACGCCTTTGAGCGACGGGTTCTAAGGCGAATAATCGGAGCGAAGCTAGACAGGGACCAATGATTTAATTCGATACAAGCATGGACTGTATGAAATTTTTGACGAGCCGGAGGTCTGAACGATAATAAGACTACGGAAGCTGCAATGGGCTGGACACATGAATCGAACGGACGAACAACAGATACCCAAAAAGGTATTCGTTGGGAGAGCCGAAGGCCGCAGACCAGTGGGGAAATCGAGGAAACGATGGTCTGACTCGGTCGACGAAGACAGTTCATCGCTGCTCGGATTTCAAAATTGGAGGACGTGGTCAATGGAGCGAGACAGTTGGATGCGCTATTTGCAGGTGGCGAAGGTCCGAGAGAGGCTGTAGTGTTACGAAGAAGAAGAAGAAGAACTATGAAATGATTTATCACATGTGGAAAAATTTTGAAACCATAATTTCGCACCATTGTTCTGTGCATATGATCGTTTGATGTAAGCATGAAAAGAAAACACGGTTGAGTGATAAACCAATCGTGAATTATGGTTAGGATGCTGAATTTCTTAACAAATATTATTAGATAAGCCTGAACTTTCGACTATATTGTGACCGGCATTCTCAACACTGTCTTTAAAACACTTGGCACTATTGAAGCAAGATCTAATTTTAGCAGACTGCGTGCTATTGCCAAAAAAAGAGATCAGATATGCTCTGAAGACTTATTTCAGCAGTCTGGATAGCTCTCTTGTGGCTAATAATACAAAGCCTTTTTGCTCTTATATAAGGTCGCTGATATCTTCAGCTTTAAGTCCTAGTAAGGTCCGTTGGAATAGTGCAGAGGTTTCTTCTCCTCAAGAAGTTACTGACTCATTTGCCCAATTTTTCTCTTCGACTTTTTCTTCTCCCGCTGCAGCTGTGCATCCTGTTGTCTTACCTAATCATCGTCCCTTCCCAATTTCCTTTATTTGTACAGATGCATCTGAAGTCGAATCTTTGATCAATGCTCTTGATCCTTACGTCAGCCCTGCGCCGGATGGTTTGCCAAACATATTTGTAAAGTCGTTAGCTTCATCGCTTGTACTAAAATACAAAACCCGATTGCAATCACGACCTGTGTCCGTCTGTCCGTCCGTCCGTCCGTCTTTTTCTCCGAAACTATAGAAGCTACAGCCATGAAACATTGTGGAAAGGTCAGAAGTGGTGACTTCTCGAAAGTTTGGGGGTAGACAAATTTTTCAAAGGGGTTTAAGGGGGGTCTCCCCATATAGAGGTGACCCTTCAAAAAAAAATTTTCACCGTTGGTAGTCGAGTAGGGTGTCGTTGGAAAGGTCTTAATGAGATCTTTCCAAAACAAGTCTTAAATTTGCCATATCTGTACCGTGGGGGCCAGGGCAAGGGGAAATGTACGGACTTTTCGCTAACCCCCCCCCCCACGCGATTGGACACCTTTCATCCGAAAAATCTGAAAAAAAAACGAATGTAGGCCTTTATGAGTACAACAACAACAAATACGTGAGAAATCGAAATCCACTAAACTTTGTTAGTAATAGTATGATTTATCGATTTTACATTTTCTTGGATAAAATGTTAACGGTATCCGTATCAAGATCGAATGGTACTTAACAAAGTTATAACGGTTTGAATTTTCCTGTATATCTATGGAGCAATATGCGCTGTATTACTATGGAAATATATGGCTCTGGAACAATATGCGCTTTTTACCGACTCTGACACTACAGGTTTGCTAGGATTTGCATGAAAGTTTCAGGAATGATACGTTACATGAATATCTTTGAGAATTGGTTCAGCTAGTGGTATCAGTAATCGTAAAACAAAATAGTGGGTGTTTTAAATGCGAAGATTGAATAATTTTGAGTTACTTTTCCCCAACCTCAACGTTTAAGGTTCATGCTCTTAACACTTGATTCAGTTTAATGAATGACTGGAGATGAGTGCCTACAATTAATACTCATAGAGAGAGCTCCTAACAGAAGGGCTTTGTAACGATTCTAGGGTTCGAAAAAAAAATTCGGATGCCATGAGTCGATGATTACAGCACAGGAGAGTGGCCAACCTTACACAATGTCCTTATGCTCTGTAAGTTTGATGAAATTTCAATCATATTCACGGAAGTTACATCCATTTGTTTGGAAAAGAGATTTCGAAGTGTCAAAACAAAGAAGTGTCAGTTTCAGCTCTTTGAATTTCTTGACTTAAGTGAAGTTATAAATTCTGTTATAAATTATAATCAGCTGTGTGAAATAAGTGAAGTGGTTACTAGTGTCGCTCTATCAAGTTTTCGAGATAAGTAGCGATCTTTCAAGTCATCAATTTCATTGTTTCAATTTTTACTTAGGCGAACGAAAATTAACGGAACCGGGAATTCTTGCTTTGGTCTAGGAGTGAGATTCCCGTGTAGCTAAATTTATTCTAAAAAATTTTTGAATTTAATTTTAAATTTATATCTTAATATTTTAAATTATTTTTTTTGCAAGTACGGATTTCTACGTTTTTTCACTAACTATATTAAATAAATCAAGGATGGTAAAAAATTTATAAAAAGCAAATAATGAAAAAAGTTAAAAATTTAATGGCTACTAAACCAGCCAATGATAAGTGTGGGAAGTGTAGGACACCCGTGGAGGATATCCACTCGGCTATGGGGTGTAATGGCTTCTGCCTCAAGTGGTTTCATTTGAGGTGTATCAAAATGTCGGAGGAGAGATATCGGGCTATTATGAACATCACTGAAGATGTGATTTGGATGTGTGCCGGATGTAGAGCTCAGCACCGTAAGTCTAAAGAAGACCAACTCTTCCAACAAATGAAAAATTTGCAAAGCCAAGTCGAAGAGATGAGCTCAAATGCCACCTTATTAATAGATAAATCTACGTCTGCGAGCAAGCCCTCATATGCCGAAATTATTAAATTCTACTTCTCCAACAGAGCATCGATCAAATACAATATCGCGAAAAGGGATTATAATTAAGCCTAGAAATCACTCTTCATCAAAAAAACACTGATTGATTTTAAGTCGAGGATCAGGCCATCAAAATGTGAAATTCCTCTACAGCTAATGAGGCCTATTCGTAATGGTGGGGCGATTATCAAAACATCGACAAATGAAAATGCTACTTCGCTATTTAATATAGCAATGGATGCAATGAAAGAGGAGTATGATGTTGCTGAGACCAGATTGCGACAGCCTAGACTTGTCATCAATGGACTAGAAAAACAATACGCAAATAATGAATTAAGAAATGAGATCCAGTCATTAAATCCCAATATAGAGGAGCGAGATTCTATGGAACTTGTACATGCTAGGCGGACAAGAAATGGAAGGTGGTTGCACATCATCCAGGCAAGCGGGAGCATGTATAACAGGCTAGCAAATAGATACATTAATAAAGATTATGGATCGTATTTTGTGAAGGAGGACTTCAACGTAACGAGGTGTTATAAATGTCAAAAATACAACCACAAAACATCAAAATGTGAAGGGGAGCAAATATGTGTAAAATGTGGAGGAAAGCATGACCTAAAGGACTGCAAAAGCACGATTGAGAAGTGCTCGAACTTATTGGTAACAATAATAATGCTGATCATTCTCACAGAGCTGACTCTGTAGAGTGTCCGGAGTTTCAACGTAGAATATTGATCGCCAGGAGGAGCACCGACTAAAACTTTGATGATTGCTAATCTTTCTAATCAATTAAGTGGAACAAATTTAACACTTATGTATGCTAATATAAGAAGCTTAAGACATAAGCTAAGTTATATTTAGATTTACCTGCAGCAAAATCCTGACATAGATTTGATTATTCTCAATGAAATCTGGATTTACCCAGAAGAAGCACGGTTTTACAATATTGAAGGATATAATGCGGTATTCTCCTGCAGACCTGGAAGAGGTGGAGGTACAGCAATGTATGTAAAAAATACAATCAATTTCATTACCAAGAGAGTGACGCCTGATAAGTATAACGTATAATAATTGAAGTACGCCATGCAGGTTAAAAAAATAAAATTAGGGACGTACTACAATCCCAATCGTATGAATGCGCAAGATTTTTGCACAGTAATAGATACATTATTCTCAACTGAAAAAAATTTAATCACAGTAGCAGACACAAACATTGATGTACTAACGGAATCACCAGAAACACGGATTTATAAGTATACGCTAGAAACGAATGGAACGGTAATCATAAACAACAACCAAATTACTCGCCCAGTGTCAAATACCTGTCTGGATCATCACGGAAGTAACCAATGATTTAAAAGTCGCTGAAACCATGACATACATATTTGAGGACTGGCCGGAACTGGATCATCGTGTGTTAAAAATTGCTATTCAAGACCAAACCCTGAACAAACAGAAGCCGACCTACAAAACGTTCAGATTTCTAGACAAGGAGCTCTTTAAATCAAACATACGAGAGTTACTGGAAAAGCGGAAACCAAATAGTATTATTGAACTCAAAAATATCATCATATCTGCTAAGCAAAGTTCTACAATTGAGAAAAAAATCAGGTGTCGACAACGGACTTGGATAACGAAAAAAGTAATTGATGCAAGTATTAAAAAAAGGAAGGCATACATGGACTACAGGAAGAACAGTGGAAACCAGGCTTTCAAGTTTGTATACATGCAAGCGAAAAAAGAAACATCGTGTCTACGTGACGCGGCGAATTCATTGAATAACTTTTTTTCAACAATTGGTGGAAGAATCACTAAAGAAATCGTTGCCAGTTCAGCAGGCAATGTAAATAATACAAATATCGCAATAAATTCCATCCTTTACATTCATCAAACAAATAAAATGGAAGTCTTAAATGCAATCAATGAATTGAAAAAGGATACGGCGCCAGGCATTGATAGCATCATGATGAATGAGATTAGTATAATAAAGGAGGCCACAGCCCAGATCATGGCAAATTTTATAAACGTGCATATTAGGAATGGGACTTTTCCGGAAGAAGAAGAACTTGCAAAAATAGTTCCTATATTTAAGGGTGGTGATCATCTTGACCCGAATAACTATCGCCCGATTGCGCTGCTGACGGGATTCAGTAAGATATGTGAAAAAATACTAAACAATCGATTAACATCATTCTTAGTTGAAAACTCTATCATAAGCCAACATCAGTTTGGTTTCAAAAGAACAAGTGTAATTTGGATGCCCTACATTCTGTCACACGTTTCATCAATCTAGGACTTGACAGGGGTGATTATGTCATCCCAATTTTTGTGGATTTGAAAAAAGCATTTGATACAGTTGATCATGACCTCTTGCTTCGTAAACTTGAATCGTATGGTATTCAGGGTAGTCCTAAGCAGTTGTTTAAGAGTTACTTGGAGGGGAGATCGCAGAGAACTTTAATCAACAATGTCCTGAGCGATCATGCACCTACGGAAACAGGAGTTCCCCAAGGTTCAATACTGGACCCGACTTTGTTCCTGCTATACACAAATAATCTAAATACATGTGGGCTGACGGGATATCACACATAATTCCATGCTGATGACGCAGTTCTACTTTATTCAGGACGAGACAAAACTGCCATTGAGAACACTATCAACGACGATCTAGGAAAATTCCATCAGTGGTTAATTGGAAACAAACTAGTATTGAACACTTCAAAGACAAAATATATTGTTTTTAAGCAAAAGAACAAAGGAGACATCGATGTCGACGTAAATATTAATGGCGAAAAATTGCAAAGAGTGCTAGAAAGGAAATATCTTGGTCTTATCATAGACCATCGTATGACCTGGTTACCACACATAAATAGCTTAAGGAGGCAATTAGCCCCAATAATAGGATTGTTAAGAAGATATGAGGATTTTTCAATGCACATCAAGAAACTTGTTCTAAATGCGTTTGTCCTGGCGAAATTGCATTATGGAGTACTTATTTGGAGTCAATCAGCAAAGCAACATTTAAACAGTATATCCAGGCTGCTGACCAAAGCGTATAAAAACATTCTGAAGCTGCCAATGCTTACTCAAACTAGTTTGGTTTACCAATTGGCTAAATTATTAACCTTTAGTCAAATTATTATTATGGAGAAAGATAAGTTTATCTACACAAAATTCAAAAACTAATGGATCGGAACGAGCGCTATTAATTAAGGTATCACAGATCAACCCATATAATGCGAGGAATGCAGATCAATTCTTAATACCTTTTGCCAGAACGGATCGTCTAAAGAACGATGCAACGAATGATGCTCTGCGCATATATAACAATCTGCCAGAGATTGTTAGGGAAGCAAACTCACTTATGGTATTTAAGAAAAGACTAAGGGAGCATTTAATTACCACTGATTGAAGCGTGGAGCTGTAATCCTGCTTTTATGAGCTCAGTATCTTAGGGCGTTCTTTTTTGACCCTATCGGCGAGATACCGAAGTGACAGTTACTCAGAGTTTTTTTTGAATGCGTCGTATTATATTGAATTTTTTTAAACTCTGAGAGCTGATCATGATTTTTTTTGGGCTAGATGTTCATGAAAAGGACTAGTTCACATTATATTGTGTGCCCCCTTATATCGATGTGTTAAACATTGTCTGGGTGGCACAAAGGACCAAGCGACGTAATGTGAATGCAGATCGCCCGAGCGTTGTGCGACGAAGAAAGAGTGATGGGGAGAGTGGTCGGGAATGGAGGTATTTAAAAAAAAATTTTTTTTCTCGAATTACAACAACAATAACACACTATTTTGGTATTTTATAGACTTTCCATCGAACCAGACACTGCAGTTTTGATTTGACCTTCTTAAAATTTTCAGATAAGATCAATTACGTAAATGCTTTTGCGATTTCATGATTTGAGTGATTTTGGTTAGTTAAAAATGGAAAAACAATGGATTTTCTTTTGAACGAGCAAATCTCTTTGACTTGTTTCTTGATATTATTCGTTACTGGTGATTGCATTTTGTAAGTTGAGTACAAAACCCTACCTGACATGAGCATAGGTCTGTCCATCCAACTTGTTATCCTTCATCTGGCGTTCCACAAGGTTCAATTCTTGGACCTCTTCTCTTTCTGTTGTTCATAAATGATCTTCCGTTTGTAATTAATTCCTCTTGCCTCTCGTAAGCTGATGACTTCAAAGTATTTCGAGCAGTCAAATCCCATTTGGACTGTCAGCTCCTCCAAACTGATCTGAATGCTCTAAATAAATGGTGTGCTTCAAACTATTTATGTTTTAACACTATTAAATGTCATAAAATGACTTTTTCTCTCAAGGAATCTCCTATTAATTTTAATTATATATGAAATAATTCTTTGCTCTCTAAAGTGTTCAGTCATAAAGACCTTGGAGTAACTTTTGATCCAAAACTCAAATCTGATGCACATATTTTAAATGTGGTTACTAAGGCGTCTATAGTTTCTAGGTTTAACCTTAGACATGCACATAAATTCAATAGCATCTCTTCTTCTATCCGCCTATTTCTTTGTCTTGTTCGCCCTTTGCTTAAATTATCTCGCGCCCCCGATATTCCTATCTCGTGTCTTCTTTAGAAACTGTTTTCTTTTCCTTAAGTTTAATTTGCTGTATCAGCCCTATGAAAGTCGTTTATCTTTCCTATGTCTTCCATCTCTAATATCCCGACGAACTTATTTAGACCAATGTTTTTTTGTTTGTATAAACTCTGCTACCATCAGGTCCCGTTAACTTAATCACTCTTTGCCAATGAACACACTGCAACAAACTTCACTAATCCCTTTTGTACACTATGTTCCTTGTCGTTTTTATGATTAATTCTCCAAAAATGAATCTTTTTCTGTAAATTCTCTCCCCCCTATTGATGTGTTCCCAAAATCAGGTAGGTGTCCCATTTTATTCCTAGTTCCGACTTGTCTCCTGCAGTTCCATTTTTCAGCCATGGATTTGTGCTTCCATTCTAATGTATACCATGGTGCAATTGCTGCAAGGGATGTGGCATACGAGTATAATGCTGGATCTTCACTCCTCTGAAACTTTGTTGCTCTTGGCCGTGTACATTGAGCTCAGCTCAAATTACGGTGCGGTGAGTTAAGAGCAATTTTCTTCGCAACGTATTTTAAATGATTCAAATTTCTTCACAAAATGAATTCTATATTGAAATAAGTTAATTCGCTTTTAACTTGAGTGAAATCACGCTGGTTAGACCGACCAATGATAAAGTTTGTGAAACTAAATAAAAATGTGTTTGAAATCACAACATTGTGTGAAAGCACTTAAAACAAGAAGTATGTTAAGCTGCTGCTTCATTTATTGTTATATTCCACGCAATATTTTGGCAAAACACATCTGTTGGATTTTTCAACAGTAAAAGAAGGCACTTGAATGTGTGTGATTTGCAAAATTTTCATTTAGAGTGTACTTTAGATGACTGTTCCGACATGTTTTCATTTACTGAGAAGGTATCTCATCTTCAGTTGGTTGGTATGCGACCAGATTGTACCAAGCTTCAAAATTCAGATGATTGGAAAAAGCCTATTTCATGATCTGCTACAGCGAAATAATTGACAGCCTCCATTGCATGAATAAATAATAATTGTGATCGGAGTTTCAAAGAACTCTGTAGGAGCGTAAAACTTTAACATAAAATTGCTCAGAACAAACTTTGTGGCGCTTAGTTTAGACTCGTTGCACATCGTCCATTTGTAAATATGTCTGTTTCTTTGGTATAATTTTCTGTTCCACCGATTCACTACGATGTTCTTGGTGCTTTGAGTTGCGAAGAACTTATTTGAAATTTAATACTTTACAATCATATCGCAAACGTGTGCAAGCAAGTTTTCCAATGTAACTTATTCAAAACTTTTTCTTTTAAAAGTCGCTGGTGTATTGCACAGTTAAGATGACCTTAGTCCAGTCCGAACAAATGAACCCAGTCTATTTGCAATATTTGTCTTTTATCCCGATTCGCAGGATGCTACTAGAGCACTGCAAATGTATAAAGTGAATTGAAAATTCTATATGATAGATATTCTGAATTGCAACTTCAGAAATAAGTTTGCTGGAGTTTATGTGATGCGGAAGCTGCCAAGAGCGTATTGTTTTCTAGTTAAAATTAAAACAATTGATGAACATTATTGGCACATGTTATTAACTTGCAGCATCTTTCCACTCTTGGATCCGTTTAACTTGGAGCTGGTGCGATTTAGCACCATAGCTCCCTTCTATCTGTGAGCAATTATTTGCTTACCGTGATTAACAAGATCATATTATTAGGGTTTTGTAAAATAATTTTACAAAACCCTTCTAAAATCGCGTCCTGTCTGTCCGTCTGTTTGTCCGTCAGTCCGTGTGTCACAGCAGTTTTTCTCGAAAACTACTTAAGCTAGAAACATCAAATTTTGTATGTAGGTGTAAAGTGGTGTTCTCTTCAAATTCAACTACAAAAAAATTTTATAAGGTATTTAAGGGGGGTCTCCCCATATAGGGGAGTGACCCCCCGAAAAAAAATTTGATTGAAAGTAGCCGATATGGGTATCAAATGAAAGGTCTTGATGAGAACTTTTCAAAACAGGTCTTAGTTTGGCAAAGTTTGCTTCGAGGGCCGCACAGGGAGGGGAAATACACGAAAAATTTGTGTCCCCCCCCCTCGCGATTGGACACCTGTGATCCGAAAAATCTGAAAAAAATCTGGGATGTAGGCCTTGGTGAGTACAACAACAACAAATACGTGAGAAGTCGAAATTCACTCAACTTTGTTAGTGATAGTATGATTTATCGATTTTATGTTTTCTTGAATAAAATCTCAACGGTACCCTTAAATTCTATGAAATTCAGTACACAGATGACTATTTATAAGATTGATCTATCCTGAAAGTTTCATAAAGATTGAATCATATTTAGTGAAGTTAGAAGAATTTTCCTGTATTACTATGGAACAATATGCGCTGCATTTATTACTATGGCAACATATGGCTATGGAACAACATGCGCTTTTTACCGACTCAGACACTACATTTTTGCTAGGATTTGCATGAAAATTTCAGGAATGATAGGTGTCATGAATATCTTTGAGAATCGGTTCAGCTAGTGGTATCAGTAATCGTAAAACAAAATAGTGGCTGTTTTAAATCCGAAGATTGGATAATTTTGAGTTATTTTTTCCCAACTTCAACGTTTAGGGTGCATGCTTTGAACACTTGATTCAATTTAATGAATGACTGAAGATGAGTACCTACAATTAATTCTCATAAGTGAAACAAGTCAAGGAGGCGGGAGAGAGCTCCTAGCAAAAGGGCTTTGTTACCATTCTAGGATTCGAAAAAATTGGCCATGAATCGATGATAACAGTACAGGAGAGTAGCCCCTGAAAAAAAATTCATCAAACGTAGCCGATATGAGTATGAAATGAACGTTTTCATGGGAGCATTTCAAAACAGTTCTTAAACTGTCAGTTTTTGCTTCAGTGGGGGCACAGGGGGGAAATACATGAAAAATGTGTTTCCTCCGTCGCGGATGGACATCTGAAATAATTATCAAGGGAGATATTTATGAGTATAACAATAACAAAAACCTCAGAAGTCGAAATTCGTTCAACTTCGTTAATAATAGTATGATCTTCGTATTTCATATTTTCTCCAATAAAATCGTCTTTGACATGTATCTTGATTTGATTCGATCTGGTGACTGCATTTTGTAAATTGAATACAAAACCCTTCTGACATGAGCGTAGGTCTGTTTACCCAACTTGTTTTTTTCTTGTTTACAGTTAATTATGTTTTTTTAAAGCTACCGCGATAGTTGGATAGATTTCATTTGGGAGCGCTTTGCGTCTTACGATTCCCAGGGTAGTGTTACGATGTCTGTCTACTGTATTGAGCAGTTCAAGTGCTTTGTCATGTACGTATATTTCGACAGGTTCGATTCTGAGGTCTTTGTATACACTATAGCAATGTCCTCGTTTGTTACGTATGTGGTCGGTCCAGGAGAGTTTGTTGCCGAATGTCAGTCCTAGGTATTTTGCTGCTCTTGACCAGGCAATATTTTCGTTGTCAACAGTCAGAGATTTCGGTTGTTGTTGTCTTTTTCCAGTTATAAATAATACCTGGGTCTTGTCCGTGTTCAACTTGATCTTCCACTTGTGAAAGTACTTCAAAAGTATGTTTATGGAGAGTTGCAGTTTGGTGGTGATGACTCTTGCTTGTCTGGATGAGTACAAAATACAGGTATCGTCGGCATATAGGGACTTGTTGACATTCAAAGGCAGCAGAGGTAGGTCTGCAGTAAAGATATTGTATAGTATGGGGGAGATGGGCGATCCTTGTGGGACTCCAGCTTGAATTTGCCGCATGGTTGAGAGGTGGTTGTCAATTTCGACACGAAGCTTTTTTTTATTTATTTAGTTATTTCATTGCCAAACAAGGCATCGTTACAAAAAAAAACCAAAAAATAATAAAATATAATGAATAGTACAATAAAATATCATTCTTAAACTAGGTTTGAGGGATGGAGTTCGGAGGGTAAGGTGCTTAATAATAAAGCTTTGAAATTGGATCTGGAGATGATTGGAGAGTAAAGTGTGCTTAGTGAATTAAAAGCTTTGCAACATCTGTTTACAGGCTCGTTATCCGCGTAAATTGTATGGTGTCGCTCTTCAATCAGCAGACGCGAATGTCTAGTGAATCGCGATATCTCATGGACCTTAGTTCTGTCAGCTAGGAATGGTATTTTAATAGTGCCTCTAAGGATATCGAACACGAAGCAGTAGGCAAACATAGATCTTCTAGAGGCCAGCGTTGATCTGAAGTCTATGCTCATATGATGGCAAATATGAAAAATTTTTCGGATTAAATAATGATCTAAACGCAAAAAGGACGGATTGTTATTGAACCGACTCAATTCTGTCGGTATGAACATTAAAGCTCGGGTCCCAGATTAGACAAGCGTATTCAAGAGTAGGACGAACTAAAGAAAGGTATAATGTCTTAGAGACCCATACATTCTCAAATTCTTTAGATCGACGTTTGATAAAACCAAGGAGCTTACTGGCCCTACTGATGACATGATCGTAATGTAAATGGAAACGCATTTTTCTGTCCAAAGTGACACCAAGGTCTACGATGCTATCCACCTGGCTAAGTTTATGATGGTAAAGATGATAATTGTTGATTAAATTTAAGTGTTTCCATGAAAAACTTATAACTTGACATTTTTCAAAGTTCAAGGAGAGTTGATTAATTTGGGACCGTTCTAACAGGGAGTTGATTTTGTTTTGAAGGAAAAATTTACTTTATTACATGGTAAAGCTTAAGGTCATCGGCATAGAAAAGGTGAGGAATATCCAACAAGACCTCAGAAACATCAGAAATGAAGATATTAAAAAGGAGAGGGCCCAGATGGCTGCCTTGTGGTACACCGGAGCGAACATTTATTTCTTTGGATATGAAACCTGGAAATTTAACATTTTGAGTCCGATTATGCAGATATGAGCCAAGCCAGTTCAGTAAGGAACCATCGATTCCGAATCTTTTAAGCTTGTGTATTAGGATTTTGTGGTTGACCCGGTCGAACGCTTTACTAAAATCAGTGTAAATCGCGTCAATTTGGTGCCCCAACTCCATTTCACAGAGAATGCTAGGCACCATCACGGATAGTTTAGTTGTGGTCGAGCGATTTTCACGAAAACCATGCTGTTGATCGTTAAGCCGTGGCTCAATAATGGGAGATAATTTGGAGCATACATTTTTTTTTAAAATGGTTTTGGTGTAGCTAGCAAAATAGCAAAACCTCTGTAATTCTCAACCGACCCCTTATCTTTATTTTTATATATTGGTGTCAAATGTGATGACTTCCAAGATGAGGGGAAAGTTCCAGCAGCAAGGGATTTGTTAAAAAGGTTATATAAGAGTAAGGTCAATGGCTCTCTGCAGTTGAATAACAAGTAAGGAGGGAATAAATCAGGGCCTGGTCCTTTACTGAGCTCAAGATCTTCTATTGCTTTAAGTATTTCATCTTTTGAGATAAAAATTTCCTTAATTAAAACGGCTGAATTCAGATCCGAGGAAGGAGCATAGTACGAAGAGCTGGTTGTAGAATAAATGGATCGAAAGTGGCTGGCTGAAATTTCACAAATATCCATTGGGTTGGAAGAGCTAGATTCCCAATATACCATGAATTTAGGAAAGCCATGAGACTTGCGTTGTATAATTACGAAATCAAAGAATTTTTTTTGGATCACGGACAATATTCTCACCAATTGTCTTAACATATGATGTATATGCTTCCCGGTATTTAATTTGAAATTCTTTCGCCAGCTCATCATATTTGGATTTCATCTCATGGTTCACATTGGATCTTGATTGAATTATTTTATAAAGCTTATTTCTTTGATTTCGCAAGTAACGGAGCTCACTATCTAGCCAAGGCTCAGAGAGTTTGTTCTTCTTTTTTATCTTGGGTACGAGTCTTTCAACGGCGTCTAAGAAAATCTTGTAAAAACGAGCTACTGCATCGTCTACACCTAACGCTGTAAGAGTACCAGTCCAGTCAATTTGACGAAGATAGTTATTTATGCCATCACAGTCAGCATTATAGAAGTCCTATACAATATTGTTATTGTAAGATAGCTGTTTTGCTTCATCGGTAGTGGACAGCTCAATAGAAAGTGCAGAATGGTGGAGGCTATTAGAAAATAGGTGCTGTTTCACCAGTCGGATTGACCACTACGTCGTAGTGTGCGTTTGTAAATATCAGATCTAGCCAATTGCCGTAATGGTTGGGAGTCGAAACAACAATTTGCTGCAAATCATTACCATATAAATTGTTAATAAGTTCGAAGTCAATATCGTCTGAAAGATTTATTGTCAGAAGACCACCATCAGCTTCGTTTACCATGAATGACAAATTAGGGCGATTGAAGTCGCTAGAGATGATAATTTTGTATTCTTCCTTGATGGAAGCAGCCAGTGAAGAAATTACATTAAACACATCATTGTAGATTATCTCACCTGATTTGGGTGGAATATAAAAAACACCAACGTAAAAATTTGATTTCTCCACTTTGATGCGGACGATTTTATGTTGATAAAATTGATTTGGAACTGTGCTGACCAGCTTGCTGGAAAAGGAATTATGTACAGCAATAAGAACGCCACTGCCCCGTGTCTGTCCAGTGCTATGATAATCTTTATCGTCCCTATAAATAGTCCAGTTTCCATCAAGAATCTCTTCGTTTACAAATGAATTGTTCAACCATGTTTCGGTCATTAAAATGGCATGATTTGGCGTCAAGAAAGAGTTTATTGATTTTTCTTCTCATACCACCACAGTTGTGATAAAAGAGTCTGAGGCAACTGGAACTGAGTGGGGTTTCACTAGGAACGAAAAAATTTCTGGTGTTGCTCTCTAGATCGTCGAAGAGATGATATATAATTGCTGCTTAAGTGTGAGGAATAAGTGTCCACATCTTTTTTGGCTTGGGCTAGAGATATACCGTATTCTTCATGGTATTTAAAATAAAGTCCACGGAGAGCCTCTATTTCAATGGGAAGACCTTCTCGTTGGATTGAAACTTTATTGTTTATTTTTGTTTTACCATCGATACACGTAGTAGCAGAACCTTTGTGCAGATAGGCCAGAAATAGTCTCACGTTATTATAAATTCTGTTATCTCTTAGCCTAGATAGGAGATAACAACCTCAGTTAGTCGATTTACTAGCACCCGCTCTACTCTTTTCGACAGTGAGGATAATAGGCTAATAGGTCGTCAGTTTTGTGGTTTTTACCAGGTTTTAGAAGAACAATAACAATTGCCGATTTCCATATTTTTGGGTATTTTCGCAAGCGGAAAATTGCGTTTATAATCGCTGTTATTACATCGAGAATGTTATTCGGGAGCCATTTTACCATGGTATTTGATATTAAATCAACTCTCGGTACTTTCCGTCTGTTCAGTACTTGCATTATGTCTTTTACCTCTTGAAGACAAGTGCTGTGTATTAAATCGGAGTCTGCAATGTCTGACCTATGAGCCTGTTGGTCAACCGATTGACGTGATCTTCATGTTCGTCAAGGTCCTCCTCATCAGATGAATTTCCACAGAGCTGTTGTTCAAGAGTATCTACGAAGGCCTCCGCTTTACCAGAACTGTCGAATTTGATACCGTAGGGGCTGTGAATTGGTGGTATTATAAGCTTGTTTTTAATACGAAAGTATTTGGGAATCCTCCAGAAACCGTCGTACCCAGGCTTCAGACTTTGCAAGAGGCTCTCCTATTGTTCATTATGGAATTTTGATATCCGGTCACGAACTTTGTTTGTAATTTGATTTGCTTCCTAGCGTAATCTAGGATCACCTGTGTTCCTAGCCCTTCTTCGAACTCGATTCCTCCTCCTTGTTAATTTTTTGATGTCACTAGGGAGTTCATAGGGATTTGCCACTCTTGTCAGAGTTGTGACTGTGTTGTCCTTTTTCGCCTGTATTGTTTTGTCTGCGATCTTTTCTATCATTTTTCAGTGTCGCTGGCTGTTTCAGGTATTGAATAATGGTTTCTTTAGCCAGTGCGACTTGGAAAGCTTGCCAATCAGTTTTCTTCTTTACTAGTAGCGGTTCGTCTATGTAAATTCCTATTATTAAGAAGAGCACCGGCTTTTGATCGGATGAAAGTTCGTCGAGGACTTCGTTGCGTACATCGTGTTCAACGGCACGTGATATACCAATATCGAGAGGATAACTATTTCGGTAGCTGTAATGTGTTGGCTCGTTGGGGATATGCAGGCCTAATGGATTATCTGTGATGAATCGATTTAACTCACTCCCAGCACGGTTGTTTCTCACAGCTACTCAACTTCGGTGATAGGCATTGAAGTCTCCGGTAAGGAGTATAGGACCCTGAAAGTCCAGAAGTTTTTTAATATCTTCAATGAGCGTAGATGCATGTGGGCGACTGTATATCGAGACTACCATGAATTCAAAAGAATCCGTCCGCACTTGAATTGCAGTGGCTTCTAACGTTTGTAAGGTAGGTGTCAATACGAGATTATGGTTCACATTCCTTCTCACAAAAATGACCGTTCCACCTCCTCTGCCTGTTGTTCTGTCATTTCTGTACAAAAATGGTTAGGGAAGCGCAGGCAATTTCCAGGCTTCAGGAAGGTTTCCCGGATGAGAATGATGTCAAACTTAAAATCAATTATAAGCTGAGTCAGCTCACCAGTCTTATGAAGCAGGGAATTTGCATTCCATGTGAGAATGGTTAAATGATCTATAAAGGTCATTATTGTTTATTTGTCAGTGTGTTGTTGATTCTGTTTTGTGATGCAAACATTCCCTGAATCATTTTTGCCATCATGTTTTGCATCATGGTTTGGAACTGTGTCTGCATGGTGGCAAAGAGCCTGTCCATGTTGTTTTTTGTATTTTGTGGAATGTTGGTTTGTGTTTGTGTGTTTTTATTTTGTTGTTGAGTAGATGTTGTGGTGGTTTTATTGCTTTTTGCAGCTGCAACTTGTGCGAACGATTTTCTGACATTCAATGGGGTTCGAGGACATCCACCATAGTTGGCTGAATGTTCTCCACAACAGTTCACACATTTTGGCTTTTCCTCTGCTTTTTAACGCATTTTGAAACATGGTGGAGCCCATCGCATTTAATAAAACGAGCCTGTGCGTGATAGTTTTTGGAGGAGTGTCAAAACTACTGAAAGTTGTGGTACATAACTTGTCCTGTACGTGGGCGTTGCGCTTCGACAGTGCATATGAGGTGACATATTGCCCTTATATTGTATATGTCAGTCTCAGATTTGAGAAGGAGGACCTTCACCAACCTGGACGGCCCATCTCTTAATTTTAATTCTTAGCTCTCCAGAGCTTCCTTGATGTCGTCAATTGATAGTCCATATAGACCCCTGATGACCACATTCAGATTCCTTTCTTCAGGAAGGATATACGTGTGGTATTGTATTTTCATTTCTGCCATGTATTTTGTTAGTTTCTGTGGTCTTGCGGTGTCTGTGGAATTACCTGGATCCCCAAGTAGACTCTTTTGGCGGATTCATGTTTAATTCCAAGTTCTTTCATGTCCTTTAAGACTTGGGTCCACTTTTCAGGCTCTCGAAGGATGACGGGTAGCGTTGTCCATTTCTTGTCGTCGTCTGGGGATTTGGATGGGGTGGGTGCTGTGAGAATGGTTTTCGGTGGGATGGCCAGCTCTGGTAAAGCCATTGAGGGACCTGGCGGTAGCAGAACAGGAAATTCTTCATCCTCTTCAGCAGAGCCTTCCTGAATGGACTTATTTTCTTCATCTTCTTCTTTTAAGGCTTCCTCTTCCATAGCTTCTTCTTCTGAAGAAGGAGGAGGAGGCGGACAACTCTGTGATGAGGAAGATGAAGACTCTACTTTCCTCTTTTTGTTTTTATTCTGCTTTTTTGATTTGGACAGCGCCAAATCCTTCAATTGCTGCATGAGATTTTTATTGACTCGGCGTTGATCTGCCAACTCCAAGTTTGCGGCATTAAGTTGCTGTTGAGCCTGCCTCAACTGCTGTAGTACTTCGCTAAGCTTTACCTGCACAGTTTGCGAAGCTTTCAATTGGGCAATCAGCAGAGCAACATGCTGATCTTTGTCCATTGTGGATACATCCGTCATATCCACAACCCACCCAAACCAAACTCAAACACTTTGAAACTTATCCAACTATTTAAATACTTGTTATGCGAATCAAAAATAATCAAAATAACATGGTCTCGCAACCAAGGAAAGCAAAAAGCACCCACCCAGAAGACTCCTTTCTTTTTGCCAGCTTGCTCTTTTTTCTTATCGTTGGGATCTTCACTCCTGCTCGCA
Source organism: Odontomyia ornata (assembly GCA_963969285.1). NCBI lineage: Eukaryota > Metazoa > Arthropoda > Insecta > Diptera > Stratiomyidae > Odontomyia > Odontomyia ornata. Next base: position 271,884,358 of record OZ017739.1, on the reverse strand, counting down.
CTTTTCACTTTGTTTTTATTACTATCACTGCCGCTATAACTTCTGACTTCAATCACTCACAATTCACACTCCGCCAGCACGTCGACTTAATAACTTGACTTGACTAGACTGATTGGTGCATCTTTCCAACGAGTTCGCGCTTTTAAATACCAATATCGTTTTTCTGGATTTTTTTAGTTACTAAAGATGTAAACAAGAATTGATGCATTGAACTCAAATAAGTTTTTATTAATGATTTATCAATAGTTAATAACGAAGGTGTCATTTTAGATTCAGCATATTCTGCTGTTACCACGCCTGGATTTTGTGCGCAACACGAAACGCGATTATAATATTAGAGTTTTCATTTCAAAATTTTAATTAAGAGTTTCAAAATGGAATTTCTTTTGGGAATATTCTCTACTTTCTGTGTGAAATGCAAGCTGGTAGCCCATTTCAACTGACTTCTGGAACCTCGAATGTGTTCTGACCGACTCGCTTGTATGGACGCGGTGGTCCGTGCTCTGAGAATAGGTTTGTAGTGGAACGAACTGATGACAAAATATAATATTGTTCAGGCGCCTTGTACCTTTCAATAATTAACTACAGACAATCACAAAAGGAAGAAGGAAGCCAGAGTTGAAGGAACTGGAAGAGACAGCTGTATAACCTCCAGCGTTCTTACAAATTTCGTTGCATCTTATATATAGGGTGCAGATGCCGAAATTCTGCAAAATCATATCTGAAATAGATTATAGTATAAATAATATTTATAAAAATAATTTAACATCAAGGAGCAAAACTTTCTAATGGCTGCACTTAACTTTTGTAGTTTACCCAAAATTCAAACGTATGAAAGTTTATTGAAATTATCAAATTGTCCTTTCCTCCTTTGGATTTTTGATTCTATCCGGAAAAAGTTTTCAACGATTGTATCTTATTAACTAATTATATCTCCCATAAGCTTCTGATACTTTTCTCATGTTATATCACAGTTAATTAAATTATCGTCGTCAATTATTATCATTGTAAATGATTTTGGTATCCATAATTTAGTTCTCTGGCGCCCCTTATATGTTTTCTATACCAATGATAAACATCTTGACGACTTAATTAATAATCTTCACATTTTCCTCCAAAAGGTCACGTTCGTAATTGCACGTATAACAAATGAATTTTCCCAACGCTACATTCGAGTATTTTTATCTACAGCTCCTTAATAGTTCACCTCAAATAGGGCTTGGCTTTTTCAAAAATACATTTGATGTCTATTTTCGTTTCGTTTCCCGTCAACTTTGCTCGATAAGAAGCTTTTAATTAAGATAAACGACGGCAATACCAGATCGTGCTCCCAAAATTTCTATACAGCAGTGGCAAAATATCAGCCTCAGAAAAAATATTTTTTACCACTAGTAAGTATGTAAGCAGTTTACTCAGAAAGATGAATTTGCAACCAATTATAATAAGTAGAACAGAATATTAGCATTGAATATTCCTTTGGGATTATACCGTTTTATCATCATAATTGGCGTGGGACGAAAATTCTAGACTCTCTAGACTCTTGGACACCAACCTTGACTTATTAACTTTTTCTATTTTTCGTGTTTTTGCTGATTAATAGCTGCTATCTTGCTAATCTTTCGGAGCATGAAAATAAATTTAAAGATTCTAAAGTCTAGTAATTTTGAAGTTTACAGTCAACATTAACAAAAAAGATGAAAGTTGGAAGTTACTTCCCTTATTCCGGCTAACTTTACAAGGTTTAAACTTTGTAGAAAGGTCAGCTTATGGGATAAGGTCAAATAATGTTTAATAAAGTTTTACATTTTTTTTGTGGTAACTAGCAATGCTAAGGATAGATACTCCGAAAATCGACAAGAAAATTGCCTATCATAATTGAAGTGCGTGCGAGGGTGTAAGGTGCAAGAAAAAGCAATATTTTTTTTGTTCTTTGGGTAAATAACAAATTCTGTGACTATGGTATCCAATTTGGCTTTTTAAATAAATAAGAATCCACAAATAAATTTCGAGTGATACCAACATAACTAGAATGCTTGTAACTTTGAAGTTCGAGGGCAAAGCAACGTAAAGCAAATGGAAGAAAAACCTTTCCTGGATAATATAAAACTTGCAAACTTACAGCGGAAGACTTACCAACTAAATATGACACCATGACAAAGAAACTTGAGAAATTGATGAACACCAACAAACAGAGCCTTCTATCCACGGACTTTAAATCTATCAGATACGCCTTTTACGACAAAATAAATGGAGCTGTTAAATAAGGGACTGAAACACAACTTATGTAACACCAACCGCAACAAACACCTAAAACAACTAGTACTCAAAACTGAACTAGACATTACCAAACTGCCACAGGAACAACAAAGACATGCAAGACAAGCTGCAGTAGATATACTACAAAATAAAAAATATGCACTAGCATAAGTAAAACTAATTTCCACTAAGACCAGAAGATATTAAGACACATTCAGGAAAAACTTACAAGTAACCTACTAACAGTGAGAAAGGCTGACAAAGGACATATAACGGTGATCCTAAAAACAACGGACTACGTGCAAAAAACAATGGACTTTATTAACGCCAACGGATATAAACTGATAAGCAAAGACCCCACTATCAAGTACGTACTGCTTTTATATGTACAATCTGCACTAGTCATTCCTCCTAATACTAACCACCGCTACATAAACTCAAATCCATCCGCTTCGCCTCTTAAAGCACTACCTAAGCAACATAAACCCAATATCCCTATCCGGTCTGTCGTCAATTACCACCCAGCTCCTGCATACCAACTAGCACGGTATTTGGCAAGGATAATGGCTGATTTATAAATCTTGACGACAAATACACATTAATAACAGCCGTAATCTAGCGAACTCTACTACCGCTTTAACATTAACTGACACTAGTCAACTTTTATCTCTAGACATCACCAACCCTATACGTCTATACCCGTCGCCGAAACACTGACCACGCTAAAAGAAACACTTTCATTCAATAACAGCCGACGCTTCACAGATCAACTACTCAATTTCATAAAGACCACAATCAAGCAGAACTATTTCAAATCCAATAATGTCAGAGACAGTACCGAAAACTATAAAATTAAAGTCGACACCGAAATTTCTTATTCAAACTTATTTATTAAGTACAAGGCGTCCCCATTGAACGATTACAATCAACTCACTATCTCTGGTATCTTACGCTATAATGTTGCCAGATGAAAGCTCGGCCACTTCTGTTTTGGAATCGTCCTCGATTTCGCCGTATTCATCTTCGTTGTCACTCGAGTCGCTGGTTGAGGCGTTGCTGATGTCTAACTCCGGTGCCGATTTACACCAGGGTTTCATTTTCTCCAATGTAAACACTGAACTAAAATGTCGTCGACTGTTGCTTTTCAATCTAACCAATGCCTCTACTAAATACCGGTTGTTACCGAGACATTTTTGAATAACAAATGGGCCTTTGTACTTCGGCTCTAATTTTCGTGAATATCACGTTGCAGGCGGCTCGTGTTCCAACAGAACCAAATCATAAACAGCGTAGACGGTGGGGGCAGCGTGTCGTTGATCAAACCGTCTTCTCCATTTGTCGCGTTCTCTTGAGATGTTAGCCATAGCAGTTTCTCTTCTTTCCCTCATATTTGTATCGATCAAATCTCCAACGTTTAGTTGTAGTGTACATAACAGACTTTTCGGGAGAATGTCATTAAGCCGGAAACGCGATAGTGCGGGGACTCTTCCCCACCCATCCCGTCCGTGTTGACGCTGTCCATGGTGAAACAGCAGTAGAGTGCCCACTCTTCACACAGCTGGAACTGGAGGAGGCAGAGGACTGCCTCCTCCAGTTCAGTTCCCTGAAAGCGAGGAAGGCTCCAGGTCCAGATGGTCTTCCAGCTGAGGTGTTGCGGCTCGTCTATCACCTTTGTCCTGACTTGCTGCTCAGCACATTCAACGGTTGCCTACGGGACGGGGTTTTCCCGGTACGATGGAAGGTGGCGAGGCTCGTGATGATCAGCAAGGGGAAGGGAAATCCCGAATCGCCGTCTGCATACCGCCCGTTATGCATGCTAGACACGGCTGGGAAAGTGCTAGAGAAACTCATTAAGGGAAGACTCACTGACGCGATTCGTGCTGCTGGGGACCTATCTCCTCAGCAGTACGGCTTTAGAGCAGGACGTTCTACCATTGATGCGATTGCAGAGGTGGTGAACGCGGTCCAAAAGGTAGAGGCATATAGTCGCACCAAGCGACGGATCGTCCTGTTGGTGACACTCGACGTCAGGAATGCCTTCAACTCCGCTAGATGGGTGGATATTCTGGACACGCTGGAAAACTCTTTTCAAGTTCCAGAATATCTAATGCGGCTTTTGAGGAACTACCTTAAGGACTGAAGCCTGCTCTACGACACGTTCCACAGGGCCAACGAAGGATGAAAATTACATCGGGTGTTGCCCAGGGATCTATCCTTCGTCCGGACCTGTGGAACGTGTCTTACGACGGGCTACTGAGACTTGAGATGCCAGATGAGTCGCGCTTGGTCGGCTATGCGGATGATGTTGCGGCTCTGGTCGCCGGACGCACCGTTGAACAAGCGCAACTTAGGCTAGGTATGCTAATGCGCCGAGTGAGGGACTGGATGACTGCTCGCGGGCTCAGTTTAGCACTGGAGAAAACCGAAGTGGTCATCTTGACAAAAAAGAGAATCCCTAGAGTAAGGATGATCAGTATTGGAGATATACAAATCGAATCGAAGCCAGCGGTGAAGTACCTGGGGCTACTGATCGACTCGAAGATGAGTTTCTCTGAGCAAATCAGGGCAACGGCTGAGAAGGCTGCTTCGGGAATATCGGCCCTGAGTCGACTTATGGCCAACGTAGGGGGACCCAGCCCATCAAGAAGACGCCTCTTGATGAGTGCTGTAGGGTCAGTGCTACTGTACGGAGCAGAGGTATGGGGCAACGCTCTCAGCAAGGAGGTATACCGAAAACGATTGGCACAGGTACAGAGAAGAGGAGCACTGAGAATTGCATCTTCGTATCCAACAGTCTCCGACTCGGCGGTGAGAGTGATTGCAGGCGTGATACCTGTCGCCCTACTTGCTGGAGAGCGCCGCGCTATTTACCTGCGCCGAAACGAGAATGCGAGGGAGATGGTTGTCCGCGAGGAGAGACAACGCTCGCTCAACGATTGGCAGCAGTCTTGGGGGAATTGCACGAAGGGATGGTGGACTGCGCGCCTCATCCCGGACGTGAGCCCGTGGCTAAATCGAAGGCATGTTGAGACTGACTTTTATCTGACCCAGCTTTTGAGCGGGCACGGGTGTTTTCAGTCTTACCTGCACAAGATCGGTAAGTCACGGTCTCCCGATTGTCGGTTTTGCCCAGGAGAGGAGGACAATGCCTGTCACACATTTTTTGCGTGTACAAAATGGGTCAGGTTGCGAAGGGAACTCTACAGGGAGACGGGAGAGCTCACCCCGGATAATATAGTTGCGGTGATGCTCGAATCGGTTGACAAATGGAACCAGGTGGCACATTATGCTCGGGCAGTCCTAAAATATAAAAGGGACTCACAGCAGCCGGAGGCGCTGGGGCTGGGGGATCGCTCGTCTTGCATTTCCTCTTCCCCTCTCCCCTCCCGCTAGGAAAGGGACTCCCCAGCTTGAAGGCGCCCTACGGCGTAACAAAACGAGACCTGGCCCGAAGTAATGTGTCAAACGGTTCCAGGCTAGGTTCTCAGATTGACAGGGGGGGTGTTTAGTGGGTAGTCCAAGGGTATCCTCCATGGGAGTCCCACACTGCCAGACTCGGCGGGCGTAAATGCCTTCACCTCCCTACCACAAAAAAAAAAGCCGGAAATCGAACACAATCTCGTTAGGGCTATACTCAGTCGTATTATATTTCTGAGTGTTAATAACCCACTTAAGTTCGCGCATTTCTTCGTCCCAACGATTATTGTTTTCAATCAGAGTGCGCAAATAATTGAGTTTCGATTGATGCGCTCGCTCCACTTGCCCGTTGGCTCGAGGGGTACGAAGTGCGTTGTTGATGTGTTGAATATTATTTCAGCACAATATCGAGCAAATTACTTCGTTATAAACTCAGAGCTCCGGTCAGTGATGATGCAGGAGGGAAGTCCAAAATACGTCGTCATTTCGTTTAAACATCATAATCTTGGAACGATTTTCATATTTTTAACGGCTTTTATGACGATGTATTTGGTGAAAGCGTGGGAGATTACCAAAAGGTACGAATTACCAGAGCGGCTACGCAGGAATGATCCTAGATGATCCCAGTGAAGTCGTTTGAATGGAACGGGCTCCATTTTGGCGAAATGTAGGCATCATTCAGTCTTTCCGCCACGGATTTTATTGTAATTGCGTTTCAGGCACGCTGTGATGTATTCGTTCACATATTTTCGCATACGTGGAAACCAGAAATTTTCTTTTATTCGGCTTATCGTTTTTTCCAATGCGAAATGACCTACGTCATCCTGGAATGATTGTACAACCTTCCCACGTACTCCTTTTGGAACGACAAAACGTAGCTCCTTGTCAACGACAGGATAAACATGGTGATCTTTGATTCGATACTCTGACTTCAATTGTTTTTCTTGCACTGACGTGCTGTCTCCCTTTAGGATGTCAATTATGTTTTCTAGGGTTTTGTCCTGAAGTTACATCGTTAGAAGCCAGTCTCGTTGACCGATCGAGACAGTAAGTATGAAACCAGCTGTTTCTATATCCTTCTCTGGTCCTACCGGAGCTCGGCTGAGCGCGTCGACGTGAGCCATCTTAGATCCGGAACGATGAACGATATTGAAGTCAAATTCGAGAAGTCGCAATTCGGGTTTTCATCTTGCGCAATTTTTAAGTTTGGCGATAGCGCTGCAGTCCGTCACCAGTTCAAAGTGTTTTCCTAGGAGGTAAATCTTGAAACGCTCCAGCCCATCGACGACTGCAAGGACTTCCTGCTCGTAACTATGATACAGGCTCTCGGCTTCGGTACAATGTCGACTGTAATACATTCCGGGCTTCCAGTTTCTACCATTTTCGGATTGGAGTTACACAGCAGCATAGTATACTCAAGTAGTAACCACACTCCATCAACCCTCCGGAAAAATCCGAACACAAGCCGAACAGCAAGCCATAAATCTTCGGTAGCAGGTAGATGGTAAACGCTGATGTGAGGAATGGCACGAATATAAACATATGCTTCGATGAGAGATTTCAGGGCTACCAGAGCTAAAAAATCAATAACATTGCAGAAAAACAAATTCGTTCCATGCAATCTTTTAGTTTTTTATTAGGATCTGGCAGCACTCATATGTTCTGAAATGCGTAAAAGAACACGTGCGTCGGAAATTTTATCTGCATTTTGCTTTGTTTCTTGAGCGCGCCAAAAATGGATCAGCTGTCATGCCCCGGATCAGCTGACGTGCCCCTGGGAAAATTCAAAAAGTGTGCAACACAGGGTAAATGAAAGGTGTGGCTACTATTTGAGTATACTATGCACAGCAGCAACACCATGGCTGCTAGCATCGGTGTGCACTTGATGTTTCGCAGTTACGTTATAAAGTGCAATTACAGGTTCTTCGCATAATATGTTTTTGGGGTTCGTAAAGGCTTCTTCATGTTCCAGATCCCAAGAGATTAGAGTATCTTTCTTCAGTAGCTTTGTAAGTGGACGAGCAATCGACGCATAGTTTTCCACAAACTTCCGAAAGAATTCGGTCAACTCCAAAAATCGACGGTTTTCTGTGATATTCGATGGACGCATGAACATTCTTATTGCTTCGGTCTTCTCGCAGCCAGGAACGATTACGTTTTCGTTCAAAAGGTGACCCAAGAAATTTATCTCGCTTTGCGAAAATTGGAATTTGTCTATCCGTAGTGCAGGTTCAACTTGTCTGAGTAGATTAAGAAATTTTTTGAGTTTTTCGATGGCTTCGGGTATGTTTTTTGCAGGGATGATCACATCATCCAGGTATGCGATAGCCTTCAAAGAAGGCTCCATTTTTATGATTTCGTTCAAGACTTTTTAAAATTCCCCTGGAGCATTTGCCAGACCGAAGGGCATACGGTTAAATTCCATCTTGGCGTCGTTAGTTACAAAGGCGGTAAATTATTTTGACGACTCATTTACTTTTATCTACGGTACGGTAATCCAAACACGAAAAGAGTTTATTTCCCGCAATGGACGCAAATACCTCATCGATTACCGGCATTGGGAAGGATTATTTCACGGTAATTTCGTTTGATCGGCGGTAGTCAATAAAAAGTCGATGCTCGCCGGTTTTTTTCGACCAAAACTATTGGTGTCACGTATGGAGAATTAGACGGATGGATTATTTTATGTTCGAGTAGATTTTCAACGATACTTTTAACAATGATGCAATTTTATTTGAAATGAGAGATATATTGGCTTGTAGGTGAAGTTTACGCGTGGCATTGTAGAAGGAAAATCTTTTTGTGGTCTTATGTTGCTTGGTTTGCAACTAAATGGTGTACATATTTGCACAATGATCCCGCAAAGGAGCACAATTTGGTAAAAAGATGCTTAATACTTTAATATGAAATGCAGCATGTTAAACGGAGTTTTTGTAGCTGCCGCTTTCAGCTTCTACTGTAATGGCTTTGAACAGAAAGCGGCGAAAACACGTATATCCGGAGTGGGTGACATTTTGTTGTCACTTATGGCGGGATGTGAAGAGAAAAGTGAGATTTGTCAAAAGCCACGAAAAAGGCGATTCCCGTTGTTCCGTCGTCGGCGAGTAAAATATCCAATTTTTTTAACGAAATCTTAGAGCATTTTGGTTGAACGCGGTATGCGAACACCCGACTTTTACTTTTAGCAGTTGACGACAAAGATTTGTGCTTCGAAATACGCTCCTAAGTCTTAGTTCAATCGTGAACATGCTCCAGCATAACTGTAAGAGATAACGCAAGCATCTTAATACTATCACCATTCAAAGAATTGATTCTTCCGACAGACATGAAGGAAACTCCAGAAAAATGAGCAGTGGAACATTTGCAGAATGACGAACCAGTGGCCAAGATACATAAGTTGATTGCGAATGGATTCCCGCAACTATGGCCGCCTACACAATTGGAACAGAAATATGGGAAACAATTAAGTGTCGATGGCAAAACAATTCTATCCAAGCATATGATATATCTTTCTGTTGGCGCTAATATATAATAAAAAATATAATATGTGATAGAAAGTATTTTGCGGACATCTTCAACGGGATGTATGTCGACTTTGGATGGATATAACAGTAAAGTAAAAATCGTATGTACGAGGGTGGTTCAAATATGACGGAGACAAACGCTATAGATGGCGCGCTTGTAAGTTTTGAAGGTCGTGGCTTGAGTATGTGATAGCTGGGTCGCTTGCGAATAGTGTGGCATAGTTTTCGTCGGGAGTGCATGTTTCACGCGCATCCTACGACCATGAGTGAGCGTCAAGTGCGTTAAAAACTCGGAAATTTTTCTGTGTTCGTGAAATTAGTTCAGTATTGAGTGCCTGAGTAGGGCTGCTGTGTTTAAATGGACCAAAGCATTCCAGGATGGTTGCGAAACCGTCGAGAATGATCCGCATGATCGTCGACCGCGAACCAGCATCACACCAGACAACATTTGCCGTGTAGAACAACTCATTTTGGAGGACTGTAGGATGAATGTTCGAGACAATTCGGCTGAACGCGGAATCAGTATTGGTATAATAGAGTCTATCATCCACGAACACCTTCGATAGCGAAAAATAACGACACGATGGGTTGCTTCGAGCAAAAATTCACGCGGTCGGAAGTTTTTCGCCGCTTGCTGACGCGATACGAAGTCGAGGGGACGATTTTTTAAGGTCACTACAGACGAGACATGGGTACACGATTACACTTTCGAAAGCAAGGCGTCGTCTAAAGAGTGGATGAAGAAGGAGGAAGGAGCGCCAGCCAAAGCGAAGACTACCAGGTCCGCGGGTAAGATTATGTGTACTGTGTTCTAGGATCGGCGGGGCGTGCTGTAAGTTGATTCTGAAAATACACGTGAAACCCGTTTGTTCCAGGACGAAGTGCGTCTCACGCTCTTTACTATCACCCTACGACTACCACTAACGAACTGATTTCGCAAAGGCAGACAAATTTCCGTGCTTGTAACACCTTCCCACAGTAAAAAACGAATGCCAATACGTTGCGCAACGGTGGTCGGCACTTGATCGTAGCAAGCGCATGAAACATGCACTCCCGACGAAAACTATGCCACAATGTTCGTTAGAGACCCAGCTATCACAAACTCAAGCCACGACCTTCAAAGCATACATGCGCGCCATTTACAGCGTTTGTCTCCATTATATTTGAAATGCCCTCGTATACGAGTACATTCTTCTAAAATATCGACGTATGAAATTTGGTGGATGGGCAAGAAGTTACTTCGCCGTGTGGTGCCTTCAAGTTAGGGATCCTTTCTCCCGCGAGAGGGGAGGGAGGAAGAAGAATTGCCATGCAAGCGATCCCTCAGCCCGATGTTCCCGGCTGCTGTGAGTTCCTTTTATCTTTTAGGACTGTCTGAACATTATGTGCCGCATAGTTCCATTTTTCCACTGACCCAAGCATCACTGCGACTATACTATCCGGAGTGCGCACTAACGTCTCCTTGTAGAGGTCCCGTTGCAGCCTGTATTGGTTTTTGCATGCAAAAAATGTCCCCGGTAGGCGTTTCTCTGACGTCCTTTTTTTGACGCAACTAAATAGCGCGGTGGTCTCTAGCAAAGGGGACAATAGGTATTACGCCTGCAATAACTGTCACCGCCGAATCGGAGACTGTCGGATATGAAGATGTAATCCTTAGTGGTCCTCTTCTCTGTACCTGCGCCAATCGTTTTCAATACACCTCCTTACTGAGAGCGTTGGCCTATACTTCTGCTCTGTACAGTAAAACTGACCCTACAGCACTTATCAAGAGGCGTCTTCTTGATGGTATGGGTCCCTGTACGTTGGCCATAAGTCGACTCAGAACCGATATCCCCGAAGCAGCCTTTTCAGTATCTCTGACGTGCTCAGGCACACTCATCTTCGAGTCGGTCAATAGCCCCAGGTACTTCACCGCTGGGTTCCTACTCTAGGGATTCTCTTTTTTGTCAAGATGACCCTTTGGATTTTCTCCAGTGCTCGACTGAACCCACGATCGGTCATCGAGTTTTTCACTCGGCGCATCAGCATGCCTAGTTTGTGCTTGTTCAACGGTTCGTCCAGCGACCAGAGCCACAACATTATCCGCATAGCTGATCAAGCGCGATCTGGTATCTCCAGTTACAATAGTTCGTCGCAAGACCCGTTCCCCCAGTCTAGACCAAGGATATACCCCTGGGCAACACCCGATGTAATTTTTAGGCTTGGGTTTTCAAAGCATAATCAAAATTAAACATACTATAGTATAAATACATTTTTTTTTACCAATTCAAAATTGAATTTTTTATGATTCTTTTCGTAGCGCGATAAGCTCGCTTTTCATTATATCTCATCAAGAAAGAGAAAGATTCTTACTCATAATTACTATCAAGTAAGAGTTAGCTGACATATTTGTAGTGTTAATATCCCTCTTAGAAAAATAAAATGAAATATTAGAGCGGAAAGTTTAGGTCTGGTTCCTTCAAGATTTTGGACAATAACGGGCAGAAGACCCACAACGATGCTCAGGAACCTCCTCCACTAATACAGTCGTCGAGTTGTGATTTTTCTATTTTTTGGAGGGGGTCCTGATGAGCGGGGCGTGAGGACCCACCAACTCCACTTCGAAGATTGGAAAACACGCTGGCATAAGTGTATAATATGCGGTAAGTAAAATGCGCTTTGTGTTTAGTGGTTTAATCAAAGGTAACAATTCAATTGAGTATTACCTGGGTATTTTTCAAGGTCAACAGGATACAGGGTCTATTCTAAATGCCAGTTATCGTAATCAGCTTACTGAATGAGTAATGTAATATCATCTGGGCAAAATTTCATTATTGTTAGTTGGAAGCAGTGGGAAAATTTTAATTTGAACAGAATACAGAAAATTGATTTCAACTCAAGGTCCATTTGATACTTTTTCTGTTCAAATTTTTCCGCTGTTCTAAATTAACAATAATAGAAATTTTGCCCAGATGACATCATTCAGCTGATCTCGACAACTGGCGTTTGGAACAGGCCTTGCATTCTATTGATCTTGGGCATTTTCTACAAAATTAGACATGGAAAACTAGTGGAAGTCTGACCAAATATCAAGCTTTTGATTTTCTCATAAAAACGCGGTTCACTCACTTCATGAGTAGAAATTTTCAATATCGTTATATAGTTCTATATCCTCGAAGAAACCTATGCCGTTATTTAGTAATTTTGCTGGCCCTGTCTATAAGGCACTAATTTATGAAAAAATACATTGAGACGGAAGGATATTTTAAATTAAATCCAAACGATCTGATTTCGGAAGATACTCAAGAATGCATGCAGTTCAGAAGAAACATGATTTTTTTCCTGTGATATCACTAAAATATGTTTCTTCATTCAAATTCAATATTTTGACCTCATTGGATGATCTGTACTCCACTATTGAACCTGAGCAAGTTCAACACAGCAATGAAAACAGCCAGCAAGATGATGGGCGGTTATTATATGATGTGTAAGTAGAGTGGTGAATGGAGCTGAGATAGATTTATTCATAAGTAAGAAAGATATTCCCTTTTAGAGTTTTTAATATGCAAGATTATTTCTATGTTAAGGTTTTGGAATTGGCTTTGAAACATTCAAATATATCATCCCACAGGATTTAGAGAAAATTTACCCCCCTAATATAGGCTTATTAGCAAAAGCCCGATATAATTTATTGAAATGACAAAGGAACAATGTAAGATATATCTCTTTTTTGCATAATTGCCTAAAATCAAAGTATACATTCCATGTATATATTTGATTTTAGTTATCTGAAGTTTTAGTTTATCTGAAATTCCCAATTTTTTGATTCACGACTGGCTAAGTAGGAACACCGAATCTAATTCCTAATCACGACCATCGTCTGAGTGTGGATGTGGCGGCACATCATCTCCAACGCCACCAAAATTGAGTTCCGGGAATACTTTTTCTGGCTTTGTAATAGACTACAATCACATATATTAAAATAATTTTTAATGGTTTTCAATGTTAAGATAGAAATTAGATGATTATCTATAATTGTCTGATGGATACGCAGTTTTTAAAGCCTGGAACGATAATAAAATTGAGCAATTTCACTAGGGAGAAGCTCGTGGATGACATTGTGAAGGCGTATACAACTTACAATGGTTTCATGAAGGACAGGGACCATCTACAAATCTCTGACTAAACAGTAAATAAATTTCCAAGCGAAAGAAAAGGAAAATATCAAATTATTTAAAATTATTTATTGAAGATTAAAAATGAACAATTTAAGGATTTCTACTTTCATTATCTGGTGGTATCCAGCAAGGTCGATTGTATCACAAATATAAGAACACTGCCAGTAACTTGCGAAAAGTTGGTCTGTTTCCTCTCGAGAAGGCAAGAAAAAAGCCTCGAACGGGATTACAAAAAACTGTGCAGGTTCCAAATTTTAGTGATAAAATTTATTTAAGCAACTAAGAATGGTGGAAATTTTATGAAAAGCCATGGGAAACCGTAGAAGTAAAGTGGCGTGAGGCATCTAAAGCTAGAGTTGAATCCTTCAAGACATCACATGTATCTCTCCGCGAAATTCTTGAAGAGTGGCCAGCATATAAGAAGTAAAATGGAGATAGACTGGTAACTTTATGTTTTTCTGCAGTTAAAATTAAATTTTTTTCTTTGATTTTAGATTGACATTAATTTTGAGGCCAACTTTTCAATAGCATTAGCCTTTTGGCAGAGTGGGAGTCATTTGTGGACAAAATCGTTCCATATATGGAGAGAACCCTGCAAGGACCACATCGAGAGGAACTTGGAAAAGGTACTTGAATCCTAATTATTTTGAAAATTGATCCTGATAAAGTCCATTTTCAGTCAGCACGAAAACAAGTAGGGAAGACATCCTCATATTAAATGGGCTGCATCAATTTCTTACACCTACCGGACAGACCAAAGATAAGGACAGGAAAATATGGAAATACAGCATAGAATACAGCCAAGAAGCCTTCATGTTAAAAATAAATACTGTCTCCGACTTACAGAGATCAATTATATTGCGCAAGCATAAGTATATTCACATTTAAAATGCTAACCGTTTATGCTGGCAGTTGAATCTAACCAAGACGATATTTTAAATGCATTTTCGTTGTTTGATGACCATTTGTATAAACACTGTAATAGAAGCGATCTCTTCCACCTATAAAATAATTTACGTATTTAATTTAAAATACCAAGAGGAATGCAAATTTATTTGGGAGTTTTTGCAAGCATTCTTCTTTAAAAATGAACTGATAATATAACCTTCAGTGTCAGGCTTCCTTAGTGAAATCAGCGTTTTGTAAAACGAAATTAGGATTGAGCGTACCAAATGATTTAAAATTTACCATACTATTGTACTCGTAACTTGAATTTGTAGTGTACAACACAATACAATGTAATTTATGTGAAAGAAAACAAGAAAATGTCGATCAATTGTTTTTTCATTACAAATTTACTCATAATCTTAAAAGCATACAGAAATTTACTTGTCCATATCAAAATTGCCCGCAAATTTTTTCTGCATTTAAAAGGCATTGTTAAAAATTCTCAATCAAACGACCAGAATATTGAAACAGGTAAAAACTATACTTGCGCTAATTAGGTATCGTACAATCTTAGTACAAACGATATTGAAGATGAAATAAGCCACGATGTACCTCATTGTAATTTTGAAAAAGAAAATTGGCAAGATTCCTTTTTAAGTTCTTGTGTACATTTCATTATGAAACTCAATAATCAAAGCCATTCCACAACAAAACAAACTTTGGAAATTGTAAACGAAATATCTCACTTATTTGAAAAAATGACTGGTGGAGTTCTAGATTTTCTAAAGAGTATTCTGCCAATACAATCAGAAATCACAAATTTTTTAAGAATCTTGCTCTAATATTTTTCAAATTGTAAAATGGATTCCAAGTTTAGAAAAAGTTGAGCTAAAAAGAACTGCCAGAACTACTTGACCGGACGTTAATCTACATGGATAAAATTTCCAAAGATCGTTGAATGTGAAGATATGTTGCATTCAATTAAGAACTATAATAGGCACATTGAAGCATTAGGCTTTGATTCTTCAAGAGTATATGAGAATTGCATTTTTTACTCATTGCCTTCATTTCATGTAACACAGAATTATGCAGTAGATCTTATGCACGAAGTTTTCGAAGGAATCATTTCGTATGGACTATTAAACTCCTTACAGTATTTCATTAAAAAGGAGACTACATTCCTCATGGGGACTTTGTGGGCAAATATACAAATGTATTGTATGACCTGGTTCAAATATTATTATCACTATGGTTTATTCATCAGGACGTTGAAAATTTGAAGGCTAAAATTTCAGAACACCATTCGTTATATACATCATTCTTTAATGATAGCTTAAAACTAAAACACCCTCCGTGATTATTCAATCCGGAGTCAAGTCAAGTCAAAAGCGCTTTATTTAATACCAATCGTTATAAATTTTTAAAAGAACATAAAGCAAATTCCAAACAATAAAACTATAACAAACTTAATGGCCCGAATGGCTCTCTAAATTTATACGTTATCAGTTAAACACATTTAATGAAAAAAATACACTTGCAAATTTAAATTAATTAATATTATTAGATATTTTTTGATTCAATTGGAAAAAGGAGAAAACCCCAACCAGCATTATTCAAAAATTACTTATACTACTAACACAACAATGAACTTATATCCTATACCTAATATGTTACACCCTAATTCTAAATAAGTTCAATCAAAAAAAAAAAAAAAAAAACGTTACCATATATTGAAACCTATACCGAATTTATAATACAAATAAACGACAATACTAGATGTAGCAATAATGAGATGAATCTAAAAAACTAGGTAACGAGAAAAAGCACAAAAACAGAAAATAAACACGAATAATTTAGACATTGTCATTCAGCCACCAATACCTAGATTGCTCCATCTCAGCTCGACCAGCCTCAACGAATCTAGCAAATGAGTATCTCCATTGGAATTGTTGGTCTCGTGAACTCAGATTCGGAGGATATTTTATCTTCTCATCGGTGGCCCGTCGATATATGTGATATATGATGAATCAAAAACATATCGATTCATCTCCAAATACACAAATGCTTCTGGAGGAACGTAGCCAGTAGTGAGGTAAGTCACAATATACCCGTTTGTAGGGTGGAACGGCTGTGAAATCCAAGGGTTTTCACTCACAGTTACAGATCTTGCGATATGATTCCGAAGAAGTTTCAATATGAAGATATCGACTCTTGTCACTTGAGCGGTTTGATAAATTTTTCTATTCGATATATAATGTTTCCAATCCGTCTCAGGCTTTCTGTACAAACCAGTACATGCACGAAGACGTTTCCTTTCGAAAACTCTTAATCTTTCCATTGTACTAGCACTCTGGTTGTACCAGATCTGGCATCCGTATGTCAAAACTGGCCTAACCAGGGTTTTGTAACAAATAACTTTGACTTTTTGATCAATGTATCTGGAATGAAAGAGTCGCCGAAGGGCCATGAGTACTTTTAGTGCTTTACTGAGCATGATTTTGACATGTTCAGAATAGTACAGATACTGATCGAGATGAACACCGAGGTATCTAACACAGGATTTATGTGGAACCCGTTCTGAACTACCCTCACCAGCCATAATGTGGAAATCCTTCCAATTACGTTTCAGGTCTTGACTGGCCCCCTGCAGCGTTGTCCGAAACAAGATTGTTTCGCACTTCTGCGCATTGATTTTCATTCGCCAATTGTCGGTGTAGAGCTGCACATCATTAAACATTTTTTGAAGATTGCTCTGAACTATTGTAGCTTTTCGGTCTGCCGTATAGATGATCAGGTCATCAGCAAACGCTACCAATGATCGCGTTGGCGAGACGTTAAAATCAAAGCCGTTCAAAAGTTTGCGAATGAAGATTGAGAAGAGCAGAGGCGCAGTAACTGTTCCCTGCTGTAGACCATTCAAGACCTTGAATTCGCGCATTGTTGTCAAATTTCCATCAGTAACAACAAATGATTTCCCGTATAACATATTATACATCATGGCGACAAGGTGTCTGGGGAACCTGTCCTGAAGAAGTTTGAAAACTAGTCCATCTAACCACACCGTATCGAAGACTTTCTCCATATCAATGAGACATGCTCCAACACATTCTTTGTTGTTTAGTTTCCAACAGATGTCTGAGATTACTTTCGTTATTGCATGTATGGTCGAATGCCTGGCACGAAAACCAAATTGGCAATTCGGCATCAACTCATATTTCTCAATGTGGGCATTTAATGCTCTGTTGAGTATCACTTCAAACACCTTGCTGATGTTAGGCAGCAAGCTGATTGGGCGATAGCTTTTAGGGCATGAAGATTCTTTTCCTTTCTTCAAGATCGGAAATACCTTAGCCTTTTTCCACTCATTTGGGAAATATGAATTGTTCAACATGTTGTTGAACAATATGCAATAATTCCTAATAGCAACCTCAGGCAAATGTCGGAGAACTATGTTTGGAATACCGTCAGTACCACATGATTTTTTGTTGTTTATTCTGCGAAATATGAAACACAAGTCTTCATAGCTGACAAAATAATCAATAAGATTCAAGCTCGGTATGAGGTCAGATGTTAATGTTTCATAGAAATGAAGAATTGATTGAAACTTTTGCTTCAACGACCTCCGAAAATATTTCATTCCTTCTCTCTGGGTCTGGCAGATGAACCAATTCAAAATGTGTTCCAATCAGGGCAAGTTTCTGCAATCCATCACATATAATCCTGTTTCCATTTCTATTCGCAGTCGTACTATCAATTTCGATACCAGCTCTATCGAGAAGATTTATCTCATCACTAGCGACTTCAAGATTCGATACCTTCGCTCGAGACTTCCTACGGAATAAGCTATTCACTTTCGCGAAAACGCCATCTGGGTCCTGTGGGCTAATACCCCTCAGTTTTTCCGCCCATCGATTGCTGACCTCACTCCTGAGGTATGAACGGATTAAGTTCCGGATATTCCTCAGGTGTAATTTCAACAAAGCCAACGAGGGATGGTTGTAGTCCAAAAATTGTCGATAAATATTGTTGACGCGGATGAGAAGAAGGCTTTTCAATCTTTTCAACCTTGCGATGGTTGGTGTTTCATATCCTTCCATATTGTTTCGATGTTTAATCTTGGGGACTACCTTCTCAGTCGTTTCCAACGTCAGCTTCTCTAACTTCGACAAATAGAGATCCATTTCATCGTCAGTTAGATTTCTGTTATTAGGAACCATTGAGCAAGCGTTGCCATCATCAGAAGAGGGACATTGCTTCTGGTACTCCCGATTAAACTTCTTTTGAAACTTTCCCCAGTCTGTTTTTCTGAAATTCAACCGATGGTTTTCATGTTGAACTGGAATGAGGAAGAAATCATCCCTTTGATGATTGATTTCCATTACGATTGCGTTATGGTCGCTATCGTAAGGAAGCGCCTGCAGTTTCCGTTGAGGACTATTAAAGCTGAATTCAAGTCTTGCGTCAGCAATGCAGAGGTCCAAATATGAATTTGTCCTAGGGCATGTTGGGAACTCCGACCCATATAGGTTGCACCTGTATTCAATTTGGTTCTCTGTTATCCATGATTTCAGGAATACACCCCTTGGATTATTGGTGGCGTTTAGCCATGATGTATGCTTGGCATTCAGGTCACCGACAAAAATATAATAACGATGCAGCCTGTTTAATTCGAGTATTTCAAACAAGGAATTGAGTTCCTCCTTGAACTTGAGAACATTTTGACCAGTTGCATAGGCAGAGATAACGAAGAGGTCATCCCCACCTGGCAGTGAAATTTTGATGACGGACATTTCAAGAAATTCAAAGCTTTTGAATTCGACTTTTTCAATATTTTGGAAACAATAGGGTCTTCTAACCAATATTCCGGTGCCACCTCCCCCATCACCTATTACCCTATAGTTTCTTACGAATGCAAAATCTTTTAATTCCATAGAATGCCATGAATTGAGGTGGGTTTCAGTGAAAAGTATGATGTCAGGCTTTTGCTTAACAACAAATTCAAGGAGATAATCACGTCGATGTATAGCAACGATAGAGTTGACGTTGATATGACTGGATGACAAGCTATTAGTGCGCATTTGGAAGACCTAAACGCTGAAAAGCAAAGTTAATTTTTGAATCTTGTTTGTCGATTCTCTCCGATAAAGAATTAAGTTGCTGGTAAATTTTGAGAAGCAGCTCATTATTGCCACTTACATTATTTACATTATTTCCAGCATTTTCTGCTGGTCCTCTAGCGGCGAGTGCAAATGATACTCCGGGCTTGACGAAGTTGGAAGGTATGATATTACGGTGTACTTGTGTTTGCTTTGGAGCAAATTGAACTTTTGCATTTTGATATCGGGAGCATCCTCGATATGATGCTGGGTGACCAAAAACACCGCAGTTAACGCAGTATAATTTTTCTTTAGGCTCCGTCTGAGCTAATTTGTACTCACCGGGAGCATGAACGTCTTTGCATTTAACGCAACGATAGTGCATGGCACAATTGGCAGCCGAATGTCCAAATCTTTGACACCGGTAACACTGGTTGACTTCTCTTTTTTGGAGGCGTTCCCACCTCACCACTCTGAAATTCAAGTACCTTATTTGTTGAAGGGCACTTGGACTGCTCTTATTTGCAATTTGTACCAGGTAAAGGGGTAAATTCTTCCTTTCTATGGTCGACCTTCTTGTCGCAAAGGCTTTGACTGAAACAAAATCAATATCTGGTGCAGCCTCCTTGAGCACCTGAAGAAGATCGACCGTATCCTCTCCGCTGTCCAAACCCTTCAACAAGAAGGTCTGATTCTTTTTACTTTTTGGGGTATAGGTGAAGTGTGGAACCTCCCCAGAAATCAGCGCATCTTTGGCTGACTTGAAATCAACCAGTGATTTCGTCCTTATAGTTAATTTTTCGGCATTAACTCTTTTGATTTCGAAATTGGCCAGTTCATTTTCGGCTGCCAATAGCCGAACCATATCTTTCCCGGTTTGTCCGAACACGTTGATTGGCGGAACTTTTTCTGTCTTGGTGGAAGCTTTTTCAGAGGAACCAGCAGAACTGCGGGCTGGTTTTTCTCCTTATTTTTGTTCTTTAAATATTGAATAAAATTAATGTCATTATCTTGATTAAAATTACCTCCGATGTTTTCTTCGATTTCCATATCTTCGGTTAATCCCTCCAGCGCTGCAAAATAATTTTGGCTCTCGTTGGTGCCGCCAGCACTTACAACTTCCTTTGGATTTACTTGCTTTGTACTTTTCTTCGGCTTTGTTACCTGTTGCCATTGATTTTGTGGCTGCGTCTTTTGAGGCTTCATCCCTTTCTTGAAAAGATCCTTGAGAGACTGTATCTCTTGCCTTAGTTCATCATTTTCTTTCTGCAATTTGGCCATTTGTTGATTGTCCGCTATTATTTGCAGCTTGCACCCTCCATCTACGGAGTTTTCTTCGTTATGTTTTCTTTTGGTGATTATCGCCAGTTTCGTATTCGTCGTTTCCCCAGGTTGCCCCAACGGTGGGAAGCCGTCGGGCTCCTCCATACCAGCGGCGAAATTTTCTTTGGTAATTTGTTTTTCGTTACCAATCGAAGTAAAAATATTCGATAGAAATTTCCTGAGTCGATTACTTCGACAATATAAGATTTTTTTCTATAAAAATTAACTTCGGACTAACGTTTTTAAAAAATTAATTTAATTTTTGAAAACTTTTGACAGGAGCGATTTAAAAGACGTCTATACGCAAAGACTACTACTTATTCAACCCGGACCACCAAAGTCTTTGTGGGTAATGAGATTTGAATCCAATCATCGAGAGGTTAAAGGATATACCAATGTTTGCGCTTCTCCTAAAAATTTAGCACTTTCTGTGGCAAAAAAATGTTCTATGAAGTGTAGTTACTTTTTACTACAATATAAATTTGACAAAACTATTGATAGAAAATTTTTTTAATGAACAAATCTTCAATAAAATTGAGAAAAAATAATACTTTAACTCAATCGCATCGTTATTAAATAACAAAAATAATGTAATTTATTCTTAATCGAAAATTAAAATTAGAAGCACGGAGTGTAAAAAAATAATTACTTTTTCGACATGTTAGAGCATTTTTTAAAAAATAGTTGATATTATATCAATAGCATCAAAAAGAAGCAAGAAACCATGTTTAATATTAAAGAAAGTAGATATTCTTGAACATGATGAACATTTGAATTGTTTTATGGCTGGTGAATAACTTGATATGTATAACATTATGGATATTGACAATGTGAACACAGAGAAGCCAATTAATTTAAATATTTTGCCAGATGGTAGAAGATGAAGAATTTGTGAAATAATGAATTGATATGTTTTATATAAAATAATAATGAATTACACGATTTAAAAAAATGTATACAAAACTGAAATTGAACGTAAAAGATGTTTTATTTCACTCTTAAGCCTGTAAAATTTTACCTTTTTTCAGAAAGGAAAGAACCAAAGACCTACTTAAAACAAGTATTAACAGGAATGAATTGAGAACGTGTTTCTTACAATAGAACAAAATTTACTTATCTTATGCACAATGTTCTTGTTATGATTTACTAGGTGTCAGAAGAATCACGATTAAAATGATCCTTGCTTTCTAGCTACTAAGAAAAAAAGGTGTCAAGATGAAACTACTATTTCTACATTTGATTTTCTGGAGTCATACTTGAACCACTTGAAATGGTCCTTTAATTACGTAGCTCAAGATCGTTCTCTATTTTCTTGAAATGGTTGTCTATTTGATTCGATTTTAGAAATTTCCGTGTAGAATTTTGGTAGTAGAGCCATCGCTGTAATTAAGGTTGGCGTTTTTCGGCATTTAGTTCTTCGTTGGTGAAACGAAACTAATGCAAAGACAGGCCATCAACTATCATTTGATCACCTGAGTTACTTTATTAATTTATCAGTGCTGTAATAAAAATACTTACGCAAGGTCTCTTATCTAACATTTCGATAATTCAAAAAATTTCACGAGAATGGACATTAATTAATTTTCGATTTCTTCTTAAATTTGGCTGCTTATTACATGCATTCTTAATAATTCCAAATCAAGAAATATTTAATTACTATCACATAGTCCAATAATTAAATTTTGTTCATGTTAATCCTTTTCAAACTGATAGCGTGCAGTTTAGCATTCAAAAAACAAAATACATTTATCATATGAAGTGAAAAATATTTCATTTGTGACATCCTCATGTCTGCTTTATACTTGGTAATGCTGTTGAGCACTCCTTTAACGATTTCCGTTTGATTGGATTGCGTAATGCAATTACAGTTACAGTTATTGCCTTATTACCACTCACCGATTGTCTAACAAAGTTGTTGTCAGCATTGGCTGGTCATACGGCCGATAATAATGGGACATGTCTGTAATACGTGCGTACATTGGGAAAAAGATATGCCTCGATAAATGCAGGAAATCTGATTTTATTACATTATTGGAGGTGAGTTAACATGAGAGTCCCATTTCCAGAAGAGCTTTGCAATACAAAGAACACTTAAAAAAAATTTTCTCTCTTGAAATCTTTTAAAAAATTATTTCTCAAACTATAATGATACTTTCTCACCGATAGCAAAATGAAATTATTTAAGTATTGCAAATAAGCAAACAGATTTGATGCCTTTGAATGTAGTCTAACCTCCGATTAGCTTCAACTAAGTGCTGCACATTAGTAATTCTGCTTCGAGATCCGATCTGAAGAGCTCAGCCTTCGATTTACTACATACGCTAAAAATTCCTCAAGGATCATTCGCATTGAAAAAATGTTTTGCTTTCGTTTTCACATTACTTAATTTTTAATGAATTTTGAGAAGATAGCTTCCTATGATTACGGACAGACAAGCGGACAAATGGGCAGAAGCCTATCTGCCAAACCGTCGCTGAAGAAACATTGACATATCATCATCGTATTGAGTATACCATTAAGCATTTATATACCAAGCTCAGATGAGAGTGGTGCAGCGTTGATACTTGGAATGCTTGCTGAACTTTCTGAATAGGAGATAGCGCGCACATTTGCCTTGTATTACATTATTTCCTTGGGCGCCACCTGTCGCGCCATTTTCAAACATATTAATCAAACTACGGTTTATTTGCAGATTATAAGCGGAAGAATGATCGCGAATATATTTCGCGAAGAACAATCATATTATTTTTAATGCAATCTTTGATCTGTTTTGTTAATGAATATACACACAGAATTTTTATTTGCCTTCCCCAATTTTTATCTTTAATCATTAAACCACTGAATCATTAATCAATTCCAGTATGACAATATGTGTTACGCGCGCAATTGGGATATTAATGAATTTAATTATACTTCTACTCACGCAGAACATATTGCTATGCAACCCATTTTGGGGGTAAGGAAGTTTGTACGTTGTATATGAAAAAAGGTTTTATCTGAAAATGTGCAAGCTGCAATTTGGAATAAGTGAAAAAGCAAATATATGAACAGTTATTCACATATATGATAATTAAAATTATGACAATGTTTACAGTTTAAAGTGTAGAGGACGTGCTCATGATATTGAATAGTTTCAAAGAACTTTAAACATGATATCCAAAAATACAACAACTCACTTTATATGGACAGGTGAGACCGAAGGGAGCGCAAATACTAATAAAAAATTTATGAATAACGAACCAGAACCGTTCTTCCACTTTGAGATCTATTAAATATTAAATGAGCTTTGATAAGTTCTTAAGAATTCAATTCGATTGTAGTAAACTTTAGTAAGAAAACGCACACTTTAGATGATATACCAGGCGTATTAAAAGAGTCATAGAAAGCGATTTAATTGGTGTAGGAACCAAATGTAATACGTAAAATACAATATCTATTACAGAATTTTCACGACCTAGTTCTAAGGAAGAAACGCTAAAAGAGAGGAACATAGAACTGAAATTTGACTTCGGATTTTTTCTACTGATTATAGAAATTATGGCGATCAAATTCTAAATTTTGAAAATTTTTGGAAAAGTTCGAACAATCTTGCTGGCGAGGTAGACCATTCCTTGCATTTGTACATAAAAGGTTTTTCGTAAAACTTTACGAATTCATCTGGCGACTATTTAATAAACAACCGGGAACAATATGAAAAAAATATTAAATGAAGAGGCAACCCTGATGGGACTAACCTGTGTAAAAATCCCTGCGAATGCTTGCCATTGTTCGCGCTTTTTCGCAACAACCGTTGTAACTTCCGGTCGTAATTCATGAAGCACAAATCAATATGACTGCTCTATGAAACTTAAAAGAGACCCATCCCATTGCGAACTTTAGGAAAAGTATTAAATATCGTATATGCACTTTGGATTCAAAAAATCTAATCCGTATTAACGGGAATTAAAATTTTACCCATTATGATTCCAGTATTTGTACTGGGTAGTTGATTTCCTGCCATCAACGAAAGTATTGGGTAGTTGAATATGTATTAAATTAGTTTCAAATTTCCGTAGAAGTTGCTCTTGATATCAATAGATTTGATGCTACAGTCGAGTAGCTTTGGAGTTATAATCCTTAGCCAACGTTTCATTCGATATAAATGCAGCAGCATGTCGGCTAGTTTGTTGTGCATATTGTAATAAATTGTTTTGAAAATCTTTGTTTCCTCGTTGTTTTTGCGCCTTTAAAACTTCGTAATTTATTTGGTATTTTCCAAAAAAATGCAGATTTCTTTTCATCAAATAAACACATATATGTATATATGTATATATATATATATATATATATATATATATATATATATATATATATAAATATATATATATATATATATATATATATATATATATATATATATATATATATATACATATATATTTCGGGAGTAATAGTGCTCCCTTCTTCAGTGCTTTTACATATGGTTTAGTTACAATACTATTTTTCTATTTATACCCTTCACAATTCTATCTCTTTTTCAAATCCTTTTTCACTTTAATTACCTTGCTACATATTCCAGTTAACGTAGGATCGTTTATTATTCTTCCCTATTGCTTAATTACCCTACTATTAACCTCCCTAATCATCCTACTTAAGAGAATTTATTTGTACACATTTTAAATATTCTCCAATTACAATTATTTTTAAATACTTTTGTTATATAAATATAAATATATACATAATTGTTTTTTTGACTTATCTCATTTAACATTACTACTTAGGTGTCTGATTATCTGCAATATCTGCGAATAACCGTTCCCGACATCTTTGTTGAGTAAAGGCTTTCGTATGTATGCAGTTTTCTTGTACTAGCTCCAGATCCTCCCAATCGGTAACGTGGTTGGTTTTTAGGGTTTTGTTAAAATACTTTTACAAAGCCCTACAAAAATCGCGTCCTGTCTGTCCGTCCGTCCATTCGTGTGTCACAACACTTTTTCTCGCAAACTACTTCAGCTACAAACATCAAATTTCGTATGCCGGTGTAAAATGGTGCTCTCTTTAAATTTCAATTACAAAAAAATTTTATAAGGTATTTAAGGGGGGCGTTCATATAGGGGAGTGGCCCCCGAATAAAAAAATATCATCAAAGGTAGCTGTTGTCGGTACCAAATGAAAAACCTTGACGAAAGCTTTACAAAACAGGTCTTAATTTGACACTTTTTGCTTCGAGAGGCGCGAAGGGAGGGGAAATACACGAAAAATGTGTGTCCCCCTCGGGATTGGACACCTGTAATCCGAAAATCTGAAAAGAATTATAGATGTAGGTGTTTATGAGTACAACAACAGCAAATACCTTGGAAGTCAAAAATCGCTAAAGTTTGATAATTATAGTATGATATTCGAATTTCACATTTTCCCCAATAAAATTTTATGGGAACCCTTAAACTGAACGAAATTTAGTATTTAAGTAGCCCTACGAAAGGTCCTCAAACTTTGTAAGTATGATTAAAATCGAATTATATACACGGAAGTTATAGCCATTTGAAATTACTCCAATTACAACAACAATAACACAAGATTTTGGTATGTTATGGACTCTCCATCGAATCAGTCACTGCAGTTTTGATTTGATTTTCTTGAAATTTTCAAATAAGGTCAATAACATGAATATTTTTGGGAATTCATGACTTGAGTGATTTTTATTGGTTTGCAACAAAATGACGACCGTTGAAAATAGAAAAACAATGGATTTTCTTTTAAACCATGCACATCTCTTTGACATATTTCTTGGCTTTATTCGTTGCTGGGGACTGCATTTCTGAGAAGTTGAGTACAAAACCCTTCTGACATGAGCGTAGGTCTGTCTACCCAACTTGTTATTATGTGCTTAGCGACGGCTGACTTGACGGTATCACTGGATACTTTTCTCGATATCAACTTCTCGGCCTCCTTGCTTTCCAAAAATTGATAAACCAGGCAATGAAATGCGTGAATGTATAACATCCACGGACGCCTTAAGTAAGTAAGATTGCGAAATGGTTGGTTGGAGAATGTAAAAAGAATCATGAACCTCCAAGCAGCCACCCAGTAAAAACCAGGACAGAATTAATCAACATGCTAAGGAAAGTCAACCACATTGAAGCTGATGAAATATTGGTATCTTTTGACGAGAAAGCCCTTTTTCCAAGCGTCCCAGTGAAGTAAGCATTGGCCTTGTTCGAGGACTGGCTGACAAACCAGATCATAACTAAAGAACAACGGAAACGGTCCCGATCATTTTATAAATTAGCGACTGTTTGTATGTGTGAAGCATACGTCACCTTCAGTGGATGGTTCTTCGAGCAGAAATCCGGCGAAGCTATGGAGAGTCCACTGTCTCCCCTCTTAAGGGAAATTTTCATGGGATGGGTAGGACAAAGGATTGCAGAGGAGCCCGTTCATCGAAGAGTATGGATACGGTATGTAGATGAAGAGACTCTAAGGAAGATAAACAATATACACAAGAATATCACCTTCGCAATGGAAGTGGAGAGGGAGAGTGAAATACCGTTTTTAGATTTAAAAATAATCAGAAAAAATAATTTATTAGAATTTGTTATTTTCAGGAAACACACGGAGGCCAGTACCAGCAACATCTCACCCACTTGCATCGGACACAGATGGCAAGATTCAACAGCTGGGTATAGATGATGCTTACTATCCCGGTAACGAGGCAACGTTATGACCATGAGAAGGCCATTACATTGAAGTTAGCGAAAATGAACGGCTACAGCAAAGACGAGATACTTTCAATAGCAAGAAAGATGGAGACAAGGCTTAAAGCGAAATCTTTAACCACTCTCCATGGAGATAACAAGGGCGTTGAGCGAAATAGAAGAGCAGCGGTAACATATTCGAAGGTTTTAACCAAGATTCTGAAGCTACACCCACGAAGTTTAAAATGGTATCCAGACTAAGCACCCACAAAGATAAGAAGAAACAAGTTGAGTAGACAGACCTATGCTCATGTCAGAAGGGTTTTGTACTCAACTTACAAAATGCAGTAACCAGCAACGAATAAAATCAAGAAACATGTCAAAGACAATTTTATTGGAGAAAATGTGAAATTCGAGGATCATACTATTATTAACAAAGTTGAACGAATTTTGACTTCTGAGGTATTTGTTATAGTTATACCCATAAATATCTCCCTTGATAATTTTTTCAGATTTTTTAGATCACGGGTGTCCATTCGCGAGGGAGGAAACACATTTTTCATGTATTTCCCCCCCTGTGCCCCCACTGAAGCAAAAACTGTCAGTTTAAGAACTGTTTTGAAAAGCTCTCATAGAGAACTTTCAGTTAATACTGATATCGGCTACCTTTCATGAAATTTTTTTTCAGGGGCCACTCCTCTGTACTGTAATCATCGATTCATGGCCTATTTTTTCGAATCCTAGAATGGTTACAAAGCCCTTTTGCTAGGAGCTCTCTCCTGCCTCTTCGACTTGTTTCAATTGTATGTACTCATCTTCATGATACCTATCATTCCTGAAATTTTCATGCAAATCCTAGCAAAACTGTAGTGTCTAAGTCGGTAAAAAGCGCATATGGCTCCATAGCCATATGTTTCGATAGTAGTACAGGGCATATTGCTCCATAGTAATACAGGAAAATTCAAATCGCTATAATTTCGGTAAATAAGATTCGATCTTTATGAAACTTTCAGAAAGGATCAATCTCATAAATAGTCATCTCTTTGCCAATTTTATTGAGTTTAAAGGTACCGTTTGGATTTTATTCAAGAAAACATAAATCGATAAATTATACTATTGCTAACAAAGTTGAGTGAATTTCGACTTCTCATGTTTTTGTTGTTGTTGTACTCATTAAGGCCTACATTTATGATTTTTTTCAGATTTTTCGGATGGAAGGTGTCCAATCGCGAGGGGGGGGGGGTTACGCGAAAAATTCGTACATTTCCCCTTCCCCTGCCCCCCTCGGTATTCATAAGACAATTTTAAGACTTGTTTTGAAAAGTTCTCATTGAGACCTTTCCAATGACACCCTACTCGACTACCAATGGTGAAAAAATTTGTTTGAGGGGTCACCTGCCTATATGGGGAGACCCTCCTTAAACGCCTTTGAAAAATTTTTCCACCCTTGAACTTTCAAGAGGTCACCACTTCTGACCTTTCTACAAAGTTTCATGGCTATAGCCTTTATAGTTTCGGAGAAAAAGTGCTGTGACATACAGACGGACGGACGGACAGACGGACACAGGTCGTGATTGCAATAGGGCTTTGTATTTTAGTACAAAACCCTTAAAAGAGAAAAAAGCGGCATGTACATATACAATAACCTGCCAAACATGCCAGAAAAAATACGTTGGACAAACAAAGCGACCCGCGAAAACTAGATACAACGAGCACATCAAGGAGGTAGAGAAGTTGAAATTGAGAAACGCATCCAGTGATACCGCCATGCCAGCTGTCGCTAAACATATAATAGAAATCAACCATGTAATCGATTGGGAATATCTGGAGGTAGTATAAGAAGCAAGGGATACAAGAAAACTTGACGTATACGAAAGCCTTTGGATCATTAAGGCTCAACGAAGATGTCGGGAATGGTTATTCACGGATATGGAGATAACCAGACCTAAGTAGTAATGCAAAATGAGTAAGCTAAAAAACAATAATATATACATGTGACAAAAAAGTACCCGGAAATCATAATTTAAATTCCCCGGGTAAATGATATTTCAAACATATGTAAGTTGGTAGAACTGTCCTTATTTACAATGCCAAATTTGAGCGCGATTTATCAACTAGTTTGTTTACAGCAGCTGCTTAAGTCGGTACACCTCAGTAGTGCGTCGCGATTTTTACAATGGATTAAAATATTTAACAAAGAATTTGTTTCAATATTGTGTTTCTAATCGAATTTCGCGTGCGGAACCATTACGAATATTGGAAAAGGCTTGCGGTGATTTAGTTTTATCAAAAACACAAGCCTACGAGCGGTACAAAGCCTTCAAAGACGGTCGAGAGATCGCTGAAGATATGTATCATTCTGAACGACCTTCGATCTCTTCAATTGATGAAAACATTAAAAAAGTGAAGGATACGGTGCTTGATAATCGTCATGGAAGTGCTAGAGTCGAGAAAAAATACCTCAAGTACGCAAAATATCACACTTGGCGAATACAATACCGAAAATGTGAGCGAATTTGTCTATTTAGGCGCCAAAATAACGAAAAAGGGCAATGAAAGAGACGAAATATGCCGAAGAATACAGCTCGGAAATAAAAGCTGCATACACGGGAAAACAAAGCTCCAAGTATACAAATCTGTGATAAGACCAGTGTTATGCTATGGGTGTGAAACATAGACTCTAACCCAAGCATTTGCAAATATATTGAACGCCTTTGAGCGAACGGGTCCTGAGGCGAATAATCAGAGCGAAGTTAGACGGGGACTAATGGCGAATTCGATACAATTTGAGAACTGAAGGCTGGTGACCAGTGGGGAAACCGAGAAAAAGCTGGTCTGACTCGGTCGACGAATACAGTTCATCGCTGCTCGGATTTCAAAATTGGAGGATGCAGTTTATGAAACGAAACGGTAAGAGGCGTTATTTGCAGGAAGCGAAGCCCCGAGAGGGGCTCTAGTGCTACGAAGAAGAATCAGTAGTTCAGGAATAAAGGGGTGCCAATACGTCCATTTTTAAAATTTAAACGGATTTCAAGTTGAATAGTTTTTTTTGAGTCGCAACATTGGAAATATTTTTCTAAGTTGGAAATTTAAATATTTTATATCATTATCTAAAAATTGATTTTGTAAGGAAAAATCAACCAGCAAGAGGGAATATCGGAAGAAACAATGGCCGAAATTTTGCATTCTTTAGGACATGGATGTTAAAATAAATTATACGTTTTTCATTTAGCGATTGAGCAATGAACAACTCAAACTTTGAAATTTGAATAAAAAACTTCAACTTCAAAACTTCACTTTTTTAGGTATCCTTGTGTACTCTTTTGAGCATCGTTATTGCTTCATGATTAAGGAATAAGCTTTTCAAGTGAAGGCAGACATTCAGAGAAGAATGACGGAATGAGTGGTAATTCATAGTTATCAAAATCCACTTGGATAAAGATCGGAAGTAAGCAAATTTTAATGTCGCGTCTTAGAGAACTTTGTTAGTTCATTGGAAAGTTTGTGTTCGGTTAATTTACAAAATAAATTAAAAAATTGTTGCTGCCTTTACCGAATAAATTTATTTATTAATTTTTTTTTTTAAATTTGTTCAGTAAAGGCAGCAACAATTTTACAATTTATCTTAGAGAAGCCATTAAAATGTCCGCTCACCGTACAATAGTTACTAACACGCCAATGACTGCAGTCTTTAATGGCGTTTGTCATTTTATACCTCTTTATCACCACCTTCATCATCTATTCAACAACGCTTCTTCTTATTTCAGGTGTTGTTTTTGCACTGTTGTTAGGTAGAAGTGCATACACCCGATTTTTTCTCGTTTTTAAACAAATTATACCAACAGCGATCCTCGAGGAGAATCGGACCGCTGTAAACGTGCGCGAACCTATTGCAACGATCATAATTTACCAAAATTGTATGACTATGATTCGGGATGTGAGTCCAATGGAAACAAAATCCTGCGGAGGAACTAAATGAAAACCCTCTCCCAAGCAGCACACTCACGTTACGTACTTCGGTTCAAATTTGAGGTTAGGTGCTCCGCCCTTTCCCCGCTGATCGCGTTGGGTCGATCGTCAACTAAAATTGCCTTAACTCTAGAAGAGCTGTTATTTAGACACACAGAACAATGCACGAGTTTGCACCGCAAGTAATAATAAATTAGTAATTGTTCCACATTACAAATTGTTCATACTCCTTGCTTACAGTTGCCACATTTCTAGAATTTCCATGATGTCTATGGAAATACGTTTAGTCGGTTCCGACAGCTCAAACAGCGGCGTGTAAGTACTACTTTTTTCGAAGGGTGTAAGGTGTCAAGATCTTGCGAAGAAGTCTGTCATTCGGCGCGCAAGAGTTCAATTGCACCTCACTTTAAGGTGAGGTTGGGCTAGCGACGGAATTGCAGATCTCTTCTGGAGATCACGCTGTTATGGTATTACAATGCAATGGACGTCGAGAGATTTGTCGAGGCATGCTGTTGCTGGAAGATTCGCGGGAGGCTGAAGGGGAGGGAGAATCCCGGTTCGCCGTCTGCTTGTTATGCATACTAGACAAGGCTGGGAAGTGCTAGAGAAACTTATCAAGGGAAGACTCACAGACGCGATTTCTTCTGCTGTGGACTTGTCTTCTCGGCAGTATGACTTCAGAGCAGGGCGCTCTTTCATTGATGCGATTACAGAGGTGGTGATCGTGGTCCAAACGGCAGAGGCAAATAGCCGTGCCAAAGCGACGAGTGGTTCTGTTGGTAACACTTGATGTTTTGAACGCCTTCAGCTTGGCTAGATGGGCAGATATTCTGAATACGCTGAAAATTCCCTTTCAAGTTCCAGAGTATATCATGTGGCTTTTGAGGGACTACCTGAAGGCCCGAAACCTGCTTTATTATACGATAAAGGGCAGGGCCGATGAAGGATGGAAGTTATAACAGGCATTGCTCCAGGATATATCTTTAGTCCAGGCTTATGGAACATATATTTCGACGGGCTACTGAGAATAGAGCTGTCAGACGAATTGCGCCTGATCAGATATGCGGATGATGTTGCGGCGGTAGATGCTGGACGCGCAACAAGTACAACTTAGACTAGGTATGCTTATGTAATGGGTGAGAGACGTCGTGAATGTTCACGGGTTCACTTAGCATTGGAGAAAATCGAATTGGCCATCCTGACAAAGAAGGGAGTCCCTAGAGCCAGGACAATCTGTATTGGGGAAAAAATGGTTGAATCGAAACCATTTATAAAGTACCTGGTGTTGCTGATTGACTATAAGATGAGTTTCTCTGAGCAAATCAGTTGGCTTTGAGTTGACTTATGGCTAAAGTAGGCGGACCGAGCCTATCAAGAAGACGACTTTTGATTGGATTCATAGAGTTGGTGCTACTTTACGGAGCCAAAATATGGGGCGAGCTCTCAGCAAGGAGCTGTACGGAAAACGCATGGCACAGAGCACGAGGTATTGGATCTTAACATCCGACAATCTCCGATTCGGCGGCGCTAGTCATCACATGCGTGCTACCTATCGCTCTTCTTGCTAGAGAACACCGTACCGTCTACGTGCGACGAAGACAGGAGCGAGACGAATATCACCAAAGATATACAGCGCTCACTCAATGATCGACAGCATTCTTGGGAGAACAGCACGAAGAGAAGGTTGATTGCGTGCTCCGTCTGTGGCTAAATCGAACGCCCGGTGAGACTGACTTCTACTTGACCTAGATCTTCAGGAGGCATAGGTGTTTTCAGTCTTACCTCTATAAGATTGGTAAGTCACGGTCCCTCGACTGTAGGTTTTGCGCAGGAGAGGAAAAAGATGCACACCACACACTTTTTACTTGTAAAAGACTGGAAAAGCTTCTTCGAGACCTCTGCAAGGAAACAGAAGAGCTTTCTCCAAATATTCTTATCGGGGAGATGCTTGGACCGGTTGACAAATGGAACCGTGTGGTACATAATGTTCGGGCAGCAAGATAAAAAGGACTCGCAGCAGCTGGGAACGCCAGGGTTGGGGGGTTGCTTTCCGTGCAATTTGTTTATCTCCCTCCTCTCTCGCTTAACGAGGGATCCCCTAAAAGGTATCGCACGGCGTAGCAAAACAAGGTTTTTTGTTTCTTTGGGATTGGGGGGTGACTACGCTTATCTCGGTTCCAGGCTAGGTTATCACATTGACAGGGGAGATATTCAGTAGTTCTTCCCGACATTTAGCGCATTTGGGAACCTCACATTCAAGGCGTAAATAGCCTTCACCTCCCAACCATAAAAAAGTCCGAAAATTGAACATGAACGGATTTTATCCTTTATCGGTACTCGATTGAAATGCCTTCAGATGGAACCCAATGACAGGGATGCTCAGCAATTTGCCGAAAACAGAGTTCTTTCATCTATCCGCGCTGAAAAGTATACATAGCATAGCATACATAGAAAAAGGAAAAGCAAGTTGGGTAGACCGACCTCCGCTCCTGCTAGAAGGATTTTGTTCTCAATTTACGATGTGCAGTCACTAACAACGCATAAATTCAAGAAACACGTCAAAGAGATGTACGTTTTTCAAAGAAAATCTTTTGTTGTTCAATTTTCAACGTTTCGTTTCAATGTTACAAAAATTAATCACAACATGATTTCTCAAAAATCTTTCTGTTAATCATCTTATCTGAAAATTTTAAGAAGATCAAACCAAAATCGTAGTGCCCAATTTGCTGGAAAGTCCATAAAATACCAAAATCGTGTATTGTTGTTCTAGTTGTAATTAGAGAAATGTTTTAGCTAGAACTTCCATGAATACGATTCGATTTTCTTCAAACTTACAGACTATCACAGGAACTTTTATAAGACTACTTTCATAATTATATTATTCCCTTGATTTTAAGTGTATCCGTACGACTTTATTGGGGAAAATTTGAAATTCGAAGATCATACTATTATTAACAAAGTTGAGCGAATTTTAACTTCTATGGCATTTATTGTTGTTGGACTTATCAAGAACTTTCTCCATGATTTTTTTATAATTTTGCGGCTCCCGAATGTCCAACGGCAAGGGAGCGCAAACATTTTTCATATCATTTCCTCCCCCTGAACTCCACGAAGCTGGCAATACTCTGTTAAGACCTGTTTTGTAAAGTTCTTGTCACGATTTTTCATTTGACACTCCACACCACTACCTTCGGTAAACAAATTTTTTGCGGATCTCCTTCCGATAAAAACTCTTAAAAACCGCCGAAAAATTTATTGTTACCCAAGCTACCCAAACGTACAAAGTTCGGTAAATTTGCAAAACTCATATTCGAATGCCGTAAGAATAGGTGCATGTATCCTAAAAATTTTGTTGTAATCGATTTAAAACAAAGTTACACTGGACTGAAAATTTTAGAATTACAACAATAACAATATGTGATACTGGGGAGATAGTTTCTAAGCGGACGGAACACTGCTAATAGGTACAAATTTTTAAGAAATTGTCCGAAATGGCTTGTAGTATTGATAGTGTCATTGCACCTGCTCAAGCAACGAGGTTCAGTAAAATTTAGATGAAATGGCGGTGAATCTAAATACACGATAGCCATGAATTACTTTTTCTGAGCCGATTAAAGGATTCTATACATATATGAGTAAAGCTACTATTTGAAGGAAATTTTTTGCTGCCACTTCGACTGTTTAATATGCAATAATAGATTAGCTACTGTTAGAGGTTATTCGTGTGCGGACTAAATTAGGAGCTTTCAAGAAGGCCCACTGCTATTCAGAAAGCTAACTGCTGATACAAGAGGAACCTTATTGTACGTCGAGTCAACTGGTAGCCTATGCGGACGACATCAAAATTTTGCCAAGATCGTTATCATCCGCCAGAGAACTTTTCCTGAATGTCAACAGCAAAGCAAAACTAATAGGGCTGCAAATCAATGAGAATTAAGCAAAGCTCATGACGCAGTCGAGGGAAAATACCTCAAGTACTCAAAATATCACACTTGGGGAATACAATGCCGAAAACGGGGGGGTATTTGTATATTTAGACGCCAAAATAACGAGAACCGGTAATGAAAGGCCGCCGGAGAATTTAGCTCGAAAATAAAGCTTTTTATTCAGTCTTGACGATCTTGAAGAACAGCTTAATACACAGAAAAGCAGAGATCTATGAGAACACGTTATGCTATGGGTGTGAAACATGGACCCTACCTCGAGCATCCACAAACATATTGACCGCCTTTGAAAGACGGGCCCTGAGGCGGATAATTGGATCGAAACTAGGAGGGGACCAATGGCAAATTCGATAAAAGCATGAGCAGTATGAAATTTTTGACGATCCGGAGATCTCAACGATTGTAAAACTGTGGGAGCTGCAATGGGCCGGCCACTTGAATTGTATGGGCAAACACCTGATATCAAAAAATGTATTCGTTGGGAGAACTGATGGTCGAAGACCAGTGGGGAAACTTTTCCCTAGTTCTGGTTGCCAGTAACTTTTATCTTTTTCTTCGGGGTAGTAAATTTGATTACAATTGCAGAGCGATGGGCAATGACGAGAACTTATGTTTTACAGTTCAATCTAGAAATTAGCGGTTTTTCTTGGTGATCAGACTTGGTAACATTACTCGACGGGAGGCCAAATAGCAGCTGTATTGAAACAAATAGAAAATGAGACATTCTGAGTGAAGTCTGGTTATTGCAGACCTAAAGCACAGTTGTGCTGTTTCAAATGAATAATATTCAATTTTCGAGCCGAAGTTGACAACGATGTCTTTGACATTATGCAGGCTATATAGGAACATCAGTACAAACAAGTCATGATCAGCAGTTTTGAAACGGCTGGTGAAAGTGCTATGTATTGTATATGAAAGAATTGGAAGGGCTTCTAACAATGAAGGTAGCTACGAGCAAGTTTTCATTTAATTGACCTTGCAGCAAGACATACCATGCTAGAAACACGAAACATGCATGATTTGATAAATGAAGTTAAAAACGAATCCCTCTGGTTAGTCCAAACGCTTACGAAATCGGAAAATCCTGTACTCTAGGTGGTCACTCACCAAAATAAGAGTTAATTGAAACATGAATGCGATGAGTTGGGGCGGTAAATTCAGATATATTATAGGGCCTACTTATGCATTGAAACAACGTCGATTGCCTCATACGAGCATTAGTTGCATCCAGCAATAAGATGATATCGAAAATACGCTCGTAAGAAAATTTAAGACTCAGTAACGAAGGCACTGTTATATTTAAAAAATTTTCGGATCCCATCTGGCCATGAACTGGCTTGTATCGCGCGCATTGATTAGGTTTTCAGGGCTTTTCAAAACAAATTTTACAAATGCCTATTCATTTTGCGTCCGGTCTATCCGTCTGCATGTCTGTTTAAGCGTCACAGAAATTTTCCTCAGAAACTATAGCAGCAAAAAAACTCAAAATTTTTGCAAGTTGTGGTCTCTCAATTTTTGAAGTGGTGGTCTTTCAAAAGCTTAGCTGTTATCAAACATAATAAAAAATTTGAATGGAGCTCCCCCTTACCATTTACGCACTGAATGTAGGGCTCTCATGCTCGCAATCGAGTGGACTACCCACTAAGCACCTCTCCTGTCAACCCGAGAACTCAGCCTGGAACCGTTTGACAAATAGCTTAGGACTAAGCCTTGTTTTGCTACGCCGTGAGGTGCCTTCAAGCTGGAGGATTCATCCTCCAGCGGGAAAGAGGAATTGCTAGATAAGTGATCCCTCAGCCCCGAAGATCATGGCTGCTGTAAGTTATTTTTATTTTTTTATGACTGCCTGAACATAATGCGCCACATGGTTCCATTTGTCAACCGATCCAATCATCACCGCGAACACACTTTACAGGGTGAGCTCTCTTGTTTCCATGTAGAGGTTCCTTCACAGCCTGTCCATTTTCTGCAGCCAAATATGTGGTCAAATATTTAAAAGAACAATTATATGAAATTTATCACTGCAGCCAACCCTTTAAACATGATCCTCCTCTTTATTTCTTCCCGCTACCCGCTCGTTCTGAAACTATAATTTCACATTTACACTATTCAATCAAATTATTATCTGCTCATTAACTCGGGCTAGACTCGAACTCGCATCTCACGATCACAAGCCGAAACCGTTCACGTTGAGCC
This sequence comes from Odontomyia ornata, assembly GCA_963969285.1. Classification (NCBI taxonomy): domain Eukaryota; kingdom Metazoa; phylum Arthropoda; class Insecta; order Diptera; family Stratiomyidae; genus Odontomyia; species Odontomyia ornata. Next base: position 271,846,914 of record OZ017739.1, on the reverse strand, counting down.
ATGGATAATGTAATTATCTACATAAGGCACTCGCATTTGCGGTGGTAATCATACGCCATGCCGGTTGCCTTAGTAGCTTACTTAATTAGCCATAGTTTCAGGTGCAATTGCCTGATGTGGCCTAGAGTAATTTGCCTAAGATCATGTATGACTTTCTCTATAATTTTGGAAAACACTTACCCAACTGTATTTAGTTGATTTAAGGCTATTTTTTCCAATGGATGACTGGATATAAATTTAGGCGATTTGCAGAAATTAAAACTAGTATGGCATGTACACGATTTTTGTGCAGTTTCACAGACCTTTCTTCTGGGTGTAGCTTCCACGGTATGTGTCCAGGTTTTTACACAATGTGCACTTACGACATCATTAACGTATGTACCGATTAATATTCTTTGATCATATATTTTTCAGTATAACTTTACCTTTTGGAGTCAATGAAAAAAGTCGCGTAGGCAGGAGTATAATCCTGTCACAAGGGTATTGTACTCAATCTAAGAAACGCAGACGCTTATGTGACGCCAGTAATAAATGAAATCATTTCGATGATATTTTTTAAAAATACGATTCAAATAAAAGCCACTCCAATTTTAGCGGCCATCATTTCAATGCAGCGTCTTACGTTATTCAGTGTACACAGTTTCAAAGATATTTACGTTATTTATCTTAACCGAAATTTTCAAGAAGATCTGATTGAAAATGTAGTTTGATTTGATTGATACCGTGTATTTTTGTTTCGGTTAAACATAAAAATACAATATATACGAGGTGTGTTCAAAAAGTATCACGAATTTTGAATTTTCGCGGGTTACGTATATTCGAATTTCGATTTTTTTGTGGCGTTATGTTGGTACTCATGTCTGTCACTTATGCCGACAAGCTCGGCCATAGCTGCTTTACTTGCACGTGTTTTCAATCGTCTTCGATTTTTACTTATTCAAAAAAATGGATCAAAGAATGTGTATCAAATTTTGTGTGAAAAACGAAATTAAGTGCGCGGATGCATTCCGAATGTTGACTGTGGCATACGGAGAAGCTACCTTGGACCGAAGCAACGTTTATCGGTGGTACAAAATGTTTTTAGAAGGCCGAGAAGATGTGAACAACGAAGAGCGTGCCGGACGCCCGAGCACTTCAACAACAGACGAAAAAATTAATGAAGTGGAGAAAATGGTATTGGCCAATCGTCGAATCACCGTTAGAGAAGTTGCTGAGGACCTAAACATATCGATTGGCTCGTGCCATTCGATTTTTATCAACGATTTGGGCATGAGACGGGTCGCCGCGAAATTCGTACCAAAATTGCTCAATTGCGACCAAAAACAGCAACGCATGAACATTGCTAATGAGATGTTAAACTCTGTCCGCGACGAACCAAATTTGCTCCAGAGGGTCATAACTGGTGACGAATCGTGGGTTTATGGTTATGACGTGGAAACCAAAGCTCAATCATCTCAATGGAAGCTGCCGCATGAACCAAGACCGAAAAAAGCGCGCCAAGTTCGGTCGAATGTGAAAGTTTTGCTGACAGTTTTCTTCGATTGCAGGGGCGTGGTGCATCATGAGTTCTTGCCACAGGGAAGAACGGTCAATAAGGAATATTACCTGCAAGTCATGCGCAATTTGCGCGAAGCAATCCGCCAGAAACGCCCGGATTTGTGGGAGAACAAAAATTGGCTTTTGCACCACGATAACGCCCCTACTCACACATCGTTGCTTGTGCGCGACTTTTTGGCCAAAAACAACACACTAATGATGTCGCAGCCACCGTATTCCCCAGATCTGGCCCCCTGTGACTTTTTCTTGTTTCCTAAACTGAAGAGGCCCATGAAAGGACGACGTTACGCTACGCTTGACGAGATAAAGACGGCATCGAAGGAGGAGCTGAACAAGATTAAAAAAAATGATTTTTTGAAGTGCTTCAAAGATTGGAAAAACCGTTGGCACAAGTGTATAATATCTCATGGGGATTACTTTGAAGGGGACAAAATAGATATTCATGAATGAATAAATAATTTTTGAAAAAAAACAAAATTCGCGATATTTTTTGAACACACCTCGTATGTCAATAACCTCACTAAATGCGCTTATATTCTAATAAAGTTAACAGAAAAAGACAACATCTGATTAAACTACATATATACAACATTTTATTGACCCCATTTCATTGGAGAAAATGGGAAATTTATAAATCCTATTATGATTAACGCAGTTGAAGGACTTTGGACTTCTAAGGATTTATTTTTTTCATAGAAAACTGCTTCCAGGATTTTTCGTTGATCGAAAGTATCTAATCGCGAGGGAAAGATACACATTTTTCGAATATTTCCCTCCACCCTTAGATGCTGATTTCAAAAGCTGTGATCAAGACCTTTCATTCGAGACCCTGCATAGGTGGTAAAAAAATCCCTTTAAAAACCTTTAAAACTTTTTTGATACCGAAGCATTCAAGAGGCAGGAATTTCTGACTTGCTTCTGACACGCCTACCAAGTTTAATGTTGGAGAAACACTGCTGTGACAGAAGGACGGACGGAACATGGACAGACGAACACACTGGTCGCAATTTCAATAGGGTTATGTAACACAGTACGAAACCCTAAAAGAACATCAAAAACTATTCTGAATTGGTGTAATACATTAATATACTTTATTATCTAAAATTCAATTCAAATCGTTCAAAGCTTTGTTTCAAACATCTATGTAGCCGCACATTTATTTAAATTTTCAAAGAAAATGAAAGATTCATGACGTGTCCTTAGTTTTATAACTGATTCGAGCATTTCTCGAAGGAATTCTTGATAAGTATCCACCACGGAATTTCTCCGATTTATTTCCTTTGCATTTACAAACGTTATTTTATTGAATTCAGATCACAGAACAATACATTTTGCTTCTATTTAAAGGAATAAGCTCCTGAATATTCCAAGTTGTATAATATGAGAATATTTCTAGACAGTTATGTCGGAAAATATAACAGAAAAGTATATTTAAAATTCTTTGATGTGGTTTCTTTCATCATGATCTTTGCTCAGGAGGGATATAGAGCGTTGACTCGAATAATATTTTTTGGTTTGAGTATTTATATGGAAATGACAATCAGGATATTAATTCATTAATTACTTAACAAATTCGGCCAACATCAATAAAGCAGAATGACAGTGGTAACTACAAATTCTTTTAAAATGGTAATTTACCTGAAAAAGAAAAGAAAATAAGAGCTTAATAAGCAGCAAAAAATTTGAGAAAGTACTTTGTATATAGTTTTATGTAACTTGAAGAACTCGAAAAAAATGTGTGCAGATTTATGTATTCTTACATAGGAACTTCAAACTGACGGAGTTAGACTGTAAATTTTACCCTAATTCATTGTTTGAAATCTTAAAACTTCGTTGTTTTATAAAATGGTTGCTTGGTTGATTATTGAAATATATAAATTTGAAAGCAAAAAATTTTGAAAGCTATGGCTTGTTATAAAAAAAAGGTGTATGTGAATTGCCTAAGCCTAATTCTGGGTGATTTCAATGCTAAGGTTGGCAATGAGATATCTCATCGGGGAACGACTGGAGGATATAGCCTCCACGAGGAAACAAATGACAACCGCCAGTGCCTGATCGTTTTAATTCTAGCAGAAATCTAGTCATACATTCGACTTGCTTCCCACATCGACACATTCGTAAAATGATCTGGGTATCGCCGGATGGCAACACACAAAACCAGTTCGATCATGTTATGATCCAACAACGTTGGGCCTTGAGCATACTTAACGTCCGTACATACCGAGGAGCCAATTGTAACTCAGATCAATGTCGAGTTCGTGTATTCGGCGAAGACCTGCCCGCTACAAAAATTTAACATCGAAAGGCTCCAAACGGCGTCTGTGACCAAAAACTTCACGGAGACCCTCGACAAACAGCTGGCTTTCATGTTATCAGGCGCATTGCTAAAGACATGCAATCAGCTCTGGATGGAAGTGAAAGCGGTTATTAAAACCCTGGCAGAACAGACGATCGGATATCAAGCTCGGCGCAAGAGAAATGATTGGTTCGATGATGAAGAGAGAACACTATGAAAATCTCAGAAGAGTAGCGAATAAGATAATTAGAATTCAGAAAAGAAAATATTATGACGATCAATTGAGAAGTATAGATGTAAGTTTAGCGAGCAACAACACAAGACAAGCATACGAAGCAGCGAAAAGGCTGAAGTGTTGTTATCAGCCTAAAACCACGCTCTGTCGTGATGACATCGGCAATATAATCGCTGATGAAACCAAGATTAAGGAAAGATGGGCATCATACTTCAAGAGCCTCTTTAATCCTCCGCACAGCTCCGGGACATTGGAGTCTATCGATGTTTACGGAGAGCCTCTATTGGCCCCACTAACTCTGAATGAAGATTGCTCCATCATCAAAGCCCAAAAGAACAATAAAGCGCCAGGCATTGATAAGATTCCAGTGGATCTCATCAAATATGGTGGCAGCAGTGTTCATCAAGCTAGAACATATGCCGAAATAGTGGGGTCAATCAATACTATACTATAGAGCCGTATCACTGCTTTGTATGGCGAACAAAATATTTTCAAAGATCTCAGAAAATATAATTGGATCATAGGCCACCAGTGTTATTGGGGAGTATCAAGGTGCTTTTAGAGCAGGAAGATTGACAATAGACATATTGTTCACAGTCAAGCAGGTACTTGAAAAGTGCTGTGAGTTCAACATAGACGTTCACCAAATTTCCGTCGACATTAAGCAAGCATACGACAGTATTGATCGTAACGTACTGAGCCAAGTAAAGCTTTGCTTTGGCACTCCAGACAAATTAGTCCGTGTAAGCAAAATGGCAATGACGTCGACAACCTCCCAAGTCCGCATCAATAACCAACTCACCGATGCCTTTGACATAAATATCGGACTAAAGCAGGGAGATGGGCTGGTTCCATTGCTCTACAATTTGACTCTGGGGTATGTCATAAGGAAGCTATGTGTCGATTTACGAGGTACATTACAATACAAGTCGAGCCAAATAGTAGTCTATGCGGACGACATCAACATTTTGTCACGGTCATTAACAACTGCCAAAGAACTCTTCCTGAAACTCGACAGCGAAGCAAAACTAGTAGGACTATAAACCAATGAAAATAAAGCAAGTTTCATGACGTAGTTGAGAAAATGCCTCAAGTACGCAAAATATCACACAATACAAAATCGAAAATGTGGGCGAATTGTGTATTTAGGCGCAAAAATAACGAAAACCGGTAATCAAAGACATGAAATACGCCGAAGAATACAGCTCGCAAATAAAATATTTTATTTAGTTTTGACGATCTTGATACACAGAACAAAGCTCCAAGTATACAAATCTGTGATAAAACCTGTGTTATGCTATGGGGGTGAAACATGGACCCTAATCCAAGCATCTGCAAATATGTATATTGAACGACTTTGAGCAAACGGTCCTGAGGCGAATAATTGGAGCGAAGCTAGACGGGGACCAATGGCGAATTCGATAGAACCATGAGCTGTATGAAATTTTTGACGAACCCGAGGTCTCAACGATTGTTAGACTACGGAAACTACAATGGGCTGGACATATGAGTCGTATGGATGAACAACGGATACTCAAAAAGGTATTCGTTGGGAGAACTGAAGTGGGGAAACCGAGGAAACGCAGGTCTGACTCGGTCGACGAAAACAGTTCATCGTTGCTGGGATTTCGAAATTGGAGGACGCGGTCAATAGACCGAGACAGTTGGAGGCGCTATTTGCAGGAAGCGAAGGCCCGAGAGTAGTGCTACGTAGAAGAAGAAGAATTGCCTAAGCACGAGTTCTGATCACCATTGCATTTTACTTATTTAAAAAAAGTACGTGAAAAAGCGAAAGGTTTATATACTGAAAAAACTTAAACTCGATTTGGCAGTTTTATTGCTGCAACAACAAAACAATCCGGACGGTTTCGCAATGATTTAATTAACTTGAGTTGAATATTTGAAAGTTATGTGTCTACGGGATTAAATATAAAGTATCAAGAAACTAAATAAACCAAATAACCTGATACCCATTTCTGTAAAACGTGTTTCTGACTTTTGTTTCATATCTTGTATTTTCTTCAAGCAATGTAAAATTTTAATGAGTTTGAAGAAATAATTATGAATCTAAAAATTTATTTTGTCTATTTTCAGGAATGGAACTGTCTGCGATCGAAAAAGACAGACTGAGCTCTTTATAGCCTAATGACTCAATATAACACGTTTCTGCAATCCCCGAACGAGCCAAAATATTACTCGCATCTAGGAGCTGGTTCAATTTTAGACGTCACACTCAGCGATAAAAATACTAATATCTCTAATCTAAGGGTCTTGCAGGCTCTTTCCTTTCCACATTTACCGGTAGCCTTTTGAGTAACATGTGGCGAGTGTGTTGACCGACAAAAACAAAAAATTTGTCAATATAAAAAAACGAATTGGCTTAGCTTTAAGAAGTTCATAAACAATACTTGTAGTATCTCTTTGACTTCAAACAGGTCAGCTTACATGAAAGCAGTGCACGAAATAGATACACAAATATCTAAACTAGGCAAATTTTTTTTGGAAAGCAATCGGACGTAGCACATCTGTAAAGATAATTCGCCACGAAACTATAGAATACCTAAGATATTAAAATTCAATCAACTTCGTTAATAATAGTATGATTTATGAATTTTACGTCCTGCCCCATAAAATCAAAACTTCTTTAAATTTTACAATTATGTAGATTAATATAAGATCCTTATCTTCACTACCATTTTATGGAAATCAGATCACAATTAAGCAAGTTATAGCCATTTCAATTGTATGGAATTATAACAACAATAATACGTGTTGATAGTTGATACATATTTTAAATAGTACTAGGACCTCTTATTTTCACCGGGTTTTCAAGAAAATTTAAAGAATAGTATTGAATTTGAATATATTTAATTGGTCGAGCATTCAGAAGAATTATTTAAACTGGAATAAAATGGCGGCTATTATGTGTTTGTGAAGGAAACTCAGCATTTTTTGGGTAAATTTGAACGCTTTCTTATGTAAATATTGAATCAATAATTCAAGTCATCGATTCATGATATCAGAAAATTTATTTCGAACCCTAGGATGTTACAAAGCCCTTCTCCTTTCTGGTCAACTTGTTTTTTTTATTCATATCAATTTTCCAATAAATTTATCATTCATTTGAAAACACATTACACAATATTTTTCTTTTTCGGGTTCCAGATATAGATTCTTCAACCCATCAAAGTCAAGAAGATTACAAACAACTTATACATGAAAGCCTGAGGTTATTATGACAGGTTTTGTTCAAGAAATTCATCCCACATTGAAACCGAAATGCCGTGGCTTTTTAAAGCATTGCAAATTTCTTTCAAAGCTCCTTCGTTACTTTTTATTTTCCTATTATAAATAATAAATTTCAAAATTCCCCAGAATTATGGAACGCAAGACATAAAACAAGTTCTTTCTATTAGAATTAACTTCATCGCTTTTTGTCTTCCTTCAATTTATGATTGCTTTGAATCTAAAGCTATTGTATCGAACTTAAAAGCATCGCTTTCGGTTTCTTTGTAAAGAAAGGATTTTTCAATGGTAATACTACTATAATATGGTTGGAAGTACTGGTTTTAATGTAAATTTTTTTAGACTGTAGTTTACATAAGAGCTTTAGTTTTGTCCATCATCGTATGGGCTCCATGACAAAATATTTTAGTGAAATAATGAGCATGGAGACAGTAAATCTGATGTCGCATGGAAATAAGTTCAATACTGAGAAAGAATCATATGGTAACGAATATTCGCAAAAGTTGACTAATTTTAACGAGATAAAATGTGTTTAATTTTCCAATCAGGATGCATGCATCGAAAAATTTAATCTGGTTTGGAGTGTTTTTTTCCATACGTACAAACACTATAAATATGTTTTTAGCTACAGCGGCTATATTTCTCAATAGAATTTGAACTAAATATAAAACAACATGATTTTAACTGAATCCCACTTCAATGCAAAAAAAAAAAAATCTATGCTAGAGAATAGATTAGATTTTTTGTCAATACACCAGCATCAGGGAAGCGTCAATCGTAATTTTTATCGTATCGACATCTAACGGGATTCTTTTGTAACGTCCTGATCGTTTCTAAACATGTACCTATAACATCTATGTATATTGTGAAAGTTTAGTTAGATTGTCCACTGGTGGTGCATCCTAAATAATGCCAAATGACTTAATCTCTTGATGACGCTGTTGACACTATCTTGGAAGAGAGGGGCTTCATTGATGGTCTCTCTAAAGAAATCATCCGAAGTATCCTCGACATAACCTATCTATTATTTACGGATTACTCTCGGATTGGTATTTGGATGCGATCAGACTAAGCTGGACATTTTGGTATTCCGGACCAAGTTCTTTCGGTAGGGTCAGAGCAGAATGAAATCTAGACGGTGGGCGTTCCGGGTTAAACTAATCATATTTATCAAGATAAAACTAAGCTCCCGGATAGCGCTTCTGGTTTCGGTTCCTTTAGTTTGACCGTTTATATTGAGGAGCAATCTTAACTATCATTGATCCAGCTCTGTACATCTGCTCTCATAAAGACTGGTGCGAACCTCACTAAGGCCTCCCTGCTTTACATAGACAATCACAGGATTATTATGCCATCTGAGCCAGGATCACAGATTTAAGTTTTGACGTATCATGTTAACGTATTCCAAAAACAAACAAAAACAAGGTTTAAATTAAATTAACATGATGAATGAAATTTTAGCTTTGCTAATCTAACGTACATATGAGGCCAGAGGGAAATGGATGAAAAGCCTGCTGTACTGAAATACAGAGAGAAGTTGCCTGAAAATCTTGCTCTACTGTAAACGGTGTTGATTATTTCTTTGTTAAAACAGCCTACCACAAGAGTCACGGGAATAAATGTGACATATAAAGGGAAAGCAGGAGGAAAGCTTACTCCACTGACAAAAATGCAGAGAAACAGCTGGAGACCCTATTCCACTGAATACTTTGACTATAAACGAAGAACACCCACTTGCTCCACAGTCTCACGGCCTTAAAATCTCTTCCCTTTCCTCGGCCCCTTGCGATGATCAAACAGCGAAGATTAAAACCTACAAGTAATGCATCTGCTTCTGGTATTATCTCATGTACTACCCAATCTTCAGGCACAATTCTAATACCATAATTCAGCGCGGGCATATCATATCCGAAGGCCTACATCACGGATTATCAAGCGATTTGAGAACCTCCATATGAAGACAATCACCGAAAAGGAAGAGCGTTTTTGAGTTTGCCAAAGTTCAATTCAAAACATACAGCAATAGCCGGCTGAGCAACAGTTTTAAATCAATATGCAGGTGTCTAATACCCTATTTCCATCGACATCAAATCTCAAGATTTCGAGAAAATTTCGAAATGTGCTTCAAAATGTACAGATTTGCCGCATGAAAATCGAAGTTGAGAAGATTTTCCCCGAAACATACTTGAATTCTCATGGCTACATACTCGTATGGTACTGCTGCAAAGAATTTTGTTCAGGCTTTCAGCAAATGTCGAACTCACTTCAAAACTTCTAGTTTAGATAAAAACAAGCAATCAATTCTGTTAATCAATTTGTCGAATATTTACTTTGCAATATCAAGCAAAATCGGTTGTTTGGATGGAAACACTTCCAAATCTATTCAACAAAATCTAGTAGCTTGCGGTAGATGGAAACAAAGTATAGGGTTTTGCATTAGGGGCATAACAATTTGGTACTTTTATATGAACGCACCCTTGAACTTTTTTAATAAACTGTGAATGTCAAAACGATAGTTGAAGTTAACATTTTTATCATGGTAAAGTTCATGAACCAGCAACGTTTGGAAAAATTATTACCGAAATTCTGAGTCGGTGGTCGCAACTTTAAGAGCGCTTACTCCGATTTTCGGACATGATAATCGTCCCACCTGACAGGCTGTGCGTGCTATAGTGGATGAGTTCGAGTCCAAATTTTCACAATTGGGCGTTTCGGTGCCAAAAAGACGTCGGATCGCTCGAAGCGAAGGAATTACGCAGCTGTAAGTGCATCGACTCAAAATGAGCCAAATCAGCCGATTCCACGTCCTTCGCAAGAATTGGGTACACTTGAGAATCAACTTTATGTGGTTTCAACAAGACGGTGCCACAGCACGCCTCACAATCGATTCAGTGAAATTTATTTATTCATTGTTATGTCCTTAATGGAAAACCCTTTATAAGACATAAGATTGCAAGGCCGTTAGTCAAATGTTAGTTATAGAGCGAATTCAGGACCAAATTTAGTTGCCTTAATGCCGATGTCAGGAGGGCCAAAAATAACTAGTAGTTTGGTAGGATCAACGCTCTATGGATCCTTATAAGCTAGCGGCTGGAAAAGGTACGGTATGGTGCTAAATTGTACGTTGTGCTAAGTTACAAAATCCTTAACCGGCGAAGATCTAAAGCGTTGATTTTTGCTATATAGTGGGGTTTAGCCTCGATTTACCAACCAGCGATGCAAAAAAACATATGAACACAAATGCCAAGTGTTGATCCTGTTAAATGAGGAGCACTTTCGAATTGTTAGCACACGGGACTCCAAGATTTTGCAGAGTTATATTTTGCCTGGGTAAGCGTCTACCGAAGGGATCTCTTAATTCAATGTCCACAGGTATTGGTGTGCGAAAAAAGCGGCCAAAAAGCTACTCCTAGAAAAAACAGACAAAGAGCTCAACCACGAAAAGAAGAACATAGAACCCCCCGATATACCGCAGAAAATAAAATGCAAACCTCGGCGCAATCCTCCAGGTATTGGTGTAGAAGGGCCATCTTCAATAAGAGGGGAGCTGGATGCTGGCCTCGTTATTGGACCATATTTATCATACATTCACAATTGAATTGCGACAAATCGTTGCTGATTCTTATCACAACAGGAAACAAGTTGAGTAAGCAGGCAAATGCTCCTCCCAGGAGGGCTTCGTAGCCATCCTACGGTACCAAACACGTTTTTTTATAGAATCGGTGACACAAAATGTTCATACATTTTGTCTCCCTCTGGACCCCGGGATGAACAAAATAATTCTACAAGTTCCAATTAAGACGATTCATTTGACACCTCACTCAATTATCTTTGATAAAAAAAACTGTTCAGGGCTACTACATTATTCGGGACGACCCCCCTTAAAAATCATGAAATGTTTGATAAAACATAAACTTTTGAGAGACCACTACTTTTGACCTTTTCGAAAATTTGAGCTTTCTTGCTTCTATAGTTTCTGAGGAAACTTACTGGGACAAACGGTCAAACGGACGAACAGACGGGATGTGAAACTAGTAGGTCTTTGGAAAACATTTTTACAAAGCCTTAAAAGTAACTGACTGGGATTGATTTTGGAAGACTTTTTGCACGGCACTAGATTACACGTTAAAGATCACCAACCTGAAGGTCTGAGGAAAGCAGTAAATTTAGAACAGCTGCCTCTAGCTCTACAGTCCAATTAGATTCAGGAAAAAGCGATGGCAAAGTGAGATGGTGGTGTTTCATGGTGAAGGCAGGACAGAGTTTAATTACGCCGAGAATATGAATAATTGATCGAACTACCAAGTTAAATTAAGACTTTTTAAAAACCAAGGGTAACTCATGAGAGTCTTCATGTATTAATATTGAAGAAATCAAAGAAGCCAGTCACATCTGCAAAATTCTGGGTATCAAACTAAGCGGCGTGGTATAGTGGCTAGAGTGCTCGCTGCATAAGTCCAAGGTTTCTAGTTCGAATCCAGTCGGTGACGAGATTTGATTCGAGCGGTTCTTGGGACGGGCTAATAAGCTTGTTCAGTTATGATATGTGCTGGTCTAAAATCAGAACATAATGTTGCTGGATGAACGTGCACATGGTCAAAGCGTGGAACTGACCATATCACCTTCTTTAGTGCCGAAACATATGATCAAGATAATGAGATACTCATACAATCTCTAAGCAAATGCTTAAAAGGGGCAGTAAAGCAGGCTGTGTATAAGATACAGATGAAAACTAGACCTAAAGTAGAGATCAAATGTTTAGGATTTTGTTGGACATTCACTTTTTTGACAGCCAGAAAAAGTTTCAACCTTAGTGTGGAAATCGCAAATAAATGGAGGCAATGCTCACGTCATTTCACGCAAACAGAAACAATGGGCTGCTTGTTCCTTTGGCTTTTTTAAACCACCCGGGGCTGGGTAGAAACATTTCGGGCAATATCCAGCAGACAATGCCTTCACTAAAAGCTGTCTCCTAGCACAAGACCCACTGTAAAAATATTTTTCAAATCCACGAATTTGGAAAGCTTCTTTTATTATCGACCGGAGTCGAGCAAGGAGGCAACCGGCTAAGGAATATGAACTCGCTGGTTCAGAGGACAAATAGGGCCTTGCGAAAACGGACAGACTTGAGGAGACTCCGTCGTTACCGACGATAATTATGGTCCCCGAATAAGAGTGGGGCATCCAGGTGGAACCGGTGCACCCTCGCATCCTCCCAACCGGATCAAGATCCAAGCGTAGACGTGGCCATGTATTTCCCATATAAGTGAAAAACTCATACAAACATCATTTGCATGAATTTTTCCATCAAATGAGAAAAACAAACGTGGCCAATTTATGTTATAGCATCATGCGATTGAATCACATAACTCTATACCATAAAAGGGAACGTGAGCGGAAGGCCACTCTACCCGGCAAGAGCCCCTATGAAACAAAAGAAGGGAAGAGCACGCCCGATGGCTAGCCCATTTCAGTAGAGGAGCCTGCCATCGTTGCGGGTCCTATACCCGGTCAGGTTATGAGAAAGGGAAAGACCGGAGGTACTATTTAATTGAACATCTTTCTACTCGACCTACTCTTTTAATAACCAAATGACAAAACATGAAGTGAAGTATCTGAACTCAAAAAAATAGACCAAAAAAAAATTGTATTCATCGGAATTTTCGGTAAAGAATATATATTGGAAGTATTAATAAATTTTTAATTAAATGAATATTAACAATTTTTTTTTAATTTATAAAAATTTTCTGTAATTCAAAAAGAAATGGCAAAAAAATATAACATAAATTTATATGCAAAAATAAAAGAAACCAAAGGGGTGCTTACCCAACCTCCTAACGAGGGCTCGTTGATGATGTGGGCGGTTACAAAGTTGTTGACATTCGATTCTAAAAATGCTCGGAAGCTCACGGAGGATACATTACACAAAAAATATTTACTATATAGCTAGCTTCATCAGAGCCAGGATTTCTTTACGATCATTTGAATATTTAATAAATTTAAAATAGTTCACTAACACGAATTTTCAGCAAATCGCACTGGTAAAAAAACAATGTTTATTTCCATTATCACTTAATATTATGCATAAGACCCCCTAAAACGGTGAGTGAATCAACCACTTTATTTCGATGCCATTGAAGATGCGGCACACATTGATCGACGCTTTTCTCCTCGGACAGTGTATGGCACACACCAAAACATGAATCCTATCCATTCGAGAGATTCCTCCAACCAATTCACAACCAATTTCTTCCCTTATGCTAATTAGGTGCAGTCGCGCACTCGACCGACGTAATTTCAGCCAGATTTATAGAGGATTTCACTTACCGTAGCAAACAGCTTACGCCGTCGTGCCCGAGATCGAGTTTGCGCGAAAGTTGTAGTTGGGATTCTTAAGGTGTTCGCAAACGCACGGAGGAGAAGATTTAACTCCGGACTTTCGCATGCAGGTTAATTTCATCTCGGACCATCGTTCGTCAAACCTATGATATGTCATAGCGATGAAAAACAAACCGTGACCGCAACAACGACTGTCGACAACAACAATTTGCACTACCGTTTTATGGCAGTTTACTAAGATTGCTATTTATTTCGTCTTATTGCGTTGTTAACTTCGCTATATTTTCACACTCACGATGCCCGTTCGCTTTGAACTTGTATCACTTTCCTTTGTTTTGGATGAATAAGATAACAGGCTGCGAATCGAAGAACTGAACGACACGGACAATGTAAATCATACGTGATGTGATTTTCGCTTCCGCACTGGCAAAGACCCGCAATGGTCAATCGCGGAAAATCACATTCTCTATCCTCTACTTTTTCCGCACTAATCTCGTCGACAGTTTTCCCGCTCTTCCAATTCGATCGCACCGGGAAACTTTCCACGTGAAATTTTCTTGCTATTCCAATTTGCCGCGCAGAAAAATTCACCGTAGCGGTCCTTTCATAGTCGTAGTTCGAACTCAGGACACTTCTCACTGTTTTTCATTTCTAATTTCTCGGTTTTCGTTCAAATTCACTGCTGTCGTAATGTTTTGTCCCCCATTACGATCTCTTTGCCACTCTCCTTAATTTCGCGTTCCTCATACGAAGTAAAAACTTTCTAATGCTGGCTTCTGCCGAGACGTCCACCACATTACAAAAGAACAAACAATATTTTATTCGCGACAGAAACGAGCGAATAAACGTTCAATCAAATTGGAATCTTTATTTTCGCGATTTCGAGCGAAAGCAAAATATAATTTTCCAAGTACGTCACGAAATTAGAACTTTCTTCTTTTTCCGGCGCGGTTCCTGCGGCGCCCGTTCCTTTTAACGATCAAAAAACGACTTCCCGTTCCCTTTCCAATCTCAGCCAAATCTGCATGCCACAACGGTGGTTTTCTCGTCCCAAGCAGATTTTCCTCTTAGCTTGCCCGTCGTCCACCGTATCGTTACGCCGCTACGGTGAATGAAGACGAGCCCCTTGCTCAGCCACTTTAGATTGCATTTGCAATGCAATCCGTGGAATGCTGTATTATATGAGTGCTCTCATGTTCGAACTTTGAATTGCAGATTTGGGTTATTAAGTTAAATAAACAAATAATAATGCAGAAAAAAGTTAAATTATAATGAAAAGATTAGCCCCATGAAGAATGTCAATGTAGAGAAAATTTACGTGTAATCTAAAATAATCTAAAAAATATATAAATTTATACTTATAATAAAAATTTAAAATAAATTTTTTTTCTAAGTTTTATAATTTGCAAAAGTTTAGCTTTGAGTAATTAAATTTTTCAAATCTGCAATTGAAATTTCGGAACAAGTTTATGCCGGTTTCCGGGCAGTTTGCTTACGTGACTGCTCGATTACTACAAGTGTTTGCATGGATGGTAATGTGCGTTTACGATTGCAACGGTGAACTGCTACCTCAGCGAGCGAAAAAGTGGTGCTTCGCTGGGAATGGCCTTGCCTGCCGACGTGTGAGTGTGCTGACAGCTAGCGTTGCGGTGTCGTGAGGCGGGTTCTTTGCGCCGGCGCAAGGACCCACTACGAAAAATTCACGCTTTCCTCCCAGCCGGATCAAGGATCCAATTCGATACCTTGACCCATATTGGGTGAGGAAGGCTAGGCATCCCGGCGAGAGCCCCGTAACATAGAAAAGAGGGAGAGCTTACCCGATGGCTAGCTCATGAGTGGAAGGGCCAGCCAACGTGGCGGGTCTTATACCCGTTTAAGGTTGAAGTGAGAAGGCCGAGAATCGCTATTTAGCTGGACTTCTTTTTTATTTCATTACTTGGTACAATCAAACCTCAATAATGTTTGAAAAGTTAACTTTATGTAATTCGAAAAAAGTCAGATATGTTGTGATTTTGTATAATTCAATAAATAAATATAGTTCAAATAAATAAATTAGGTTTCAGCCAATTTTTGATATATTTGCAGTGCAATTTAAAATGTTTTAATAAATAAAATGATGCAATAAGTTATTAAAAAAACAGGGTACTTACTCACTCCTCCGTCGAGCGTTGGTTGTTGGGAGGGGGGTAAATGTGCCTGAAACTTCGAAAAACTTGCTAATTCTAAAGCTATAATGTCAACTGTTAAGTTACACCAGGCAGAACGTAGTCAAGTTCACGCCAGGCTATTGTCAAAGACACGATGCATTAATTCCGATAGATTAATGGCTGTAGTCCTGGAAATTTAATGTTTTCGCTATGCTAGATGACGATGCGACTAGCAGATGTTATGTAGATAGACGGGATGATAGTTCACCTAAATTTGTTCATACAAATTACACTAGTACCTTTTCTCGCATTAAATTTCGCGACGATCACAAAAAAGGTTTTCTTTTAGTAAATTAATAATATGCTGAGACCAGTCGGAATTTATTTTAACCGAATTATTGTACCAGTTGTAACTTATGATCAAGATTTTTTTTCCTTTTGGTAGTGAGGATTCACATTCATACAGCAAATATCAGTGCAAAATTATGAAGGCATAAAACATATCATAAGTGTGTATAAAATCATATAAAAATTCAGCTGTAAGAGGGTTCATACATGTAAACTTCTTTGAATATCACAATCATATGGTCTTCAAAATTGGTAGTGCTCGCTGCTGCTTACTCAACTGCGTCATATTCAATCGATAAATTGCTTATTTCACTTTGATGTTTAATATGATTCAGCGGTCAGTTGGCAATTATACAAGAGGGGTAGTTGATAGGAGTAAACATAGGAGTCTCAGAAACACTTTATTTGCACAGTTGACATCTGCAATGCCATAACGCTGCGCGTTTCAAAACGACGAATCGGTATAGGGAGCAGGCCAAAGTATTTCAGTTTTGCCCAGAGCTGCACAGGTTATCTATTTGATTACGCTGAATATTATTGCCTATTGCGAATGGAAAATCGATTGACTAATGATCACACTCAATTCTTGTCTAAAAAAACATAAACACACGAACCGCCTAGCTGTCAAGGAGTAATTTATAAAGGGTTTTCCAATAAGAGGTGTTATTTTGAATAGCCCGCTATTTCGGTAGATATCACTTTTGAAGCTGTCACTTTTTAACATTTTTGACAAGTAGAAACTACACCATTAATAAAAATGGAACGATACACGCTTCAAAAACGCATTGAAATTATTAAAATTTGCTATAAAAATGATGACAATTTGGCAGAGACGGTTCGTAAAACTTGAACATTTTTGGGTTGTCGTGAAGCACCTTGTCAGACCGCAATACAGAAATTGGTGGCAAAATTCGAGCTGTTGGGACAACTTAGAGATGTGAAGAACAAAACCCGAGTACGTCACTCAAGAACAGCCGAGAATATTGCTGCTTTAGCCGAAAGTGTTGAAGAAAACCCAGGTTTACGGACCGTGTTATCTCTCGAAGAGGTGATCACAATTGGCTACCGAGATCTTGTGGTTTAACACCTTGCGACTTCTTCCTTTGGGGCCAAGTGAAAGAGAAGGTCTACGCCAACAGCCCAGCGTCGATTCAAGACCTCAAAGATGAAATTCGTGAGGCTATCGAGGACATAGGGCAGCCACTTTGTGATTTGGTTATGGAAAATTTCATGAAAAGGGTATGGTCCTGTAAGCGTGGTCGTGGTGGTCATTTGCCTGATGTTATTTACCACTATTAACGGCATACCTTCCTCTTTATAATGAAATCAACATCCGATCATTTATATTAAAAACTGGCATTATTCTTTTAATATTTTGGTCTCTTTTTCTCCAATAACTTTTAGCTTTATCACTTTTTCTATATTCATTCTGCAGTTAGCGATCGTTGTAGCGGAAGGATGCAAATTTTTGGAAGTTCCGTTAGAGCTGATATTCGTTTAATAATAATAGAATTTGGGGATAAATTCCGTATACTAGCCGCTGTGTGATCAATTCGTCCACGAGTATTACAACTTTTTGGCGAACATGTAGCAGATAAAGGTGGGAATCATTTAATTCTTCATGCATAAAATTTTATTTCACACTGTCACATGTAATCTCCGTGTCAATGGTCAGCACTTGCTTTATTTAGAAACACCCAAGGTTGTATCAATAGGATAGAATTTAAAGTTTCAACAAAGCACTAATATTACTTAAATCAACTAATTTTGCACCTGGTCTTCGATTCCAAAAAAATATTTTCACGTTAGGGTGTCAATATCACATTCTCTCCAAAAATTTTGCTAACCAAAAACTAAAGAAATTTCAAATTCAATCTCGTCAACACGCACTCTCACTTATCTTTTTTTTGCGCCTGCGATAAAAATTTTTCACATCCGTGCCGACCAAAGTTCATTCTTCCGTGATCAAGAGTTGAGTTCTCTTGATAACATTTGGCTATTTTTACTACATAGGCAACTTAACTCACCTTCTTTTAACATGTAGCACAACACTCACTCCAAAATGAATTGAAACCAATAATTTTATTCCGAAAACTCATCCACTGCACGACTCCGTAAAGTACCAACTATTGAATGCCTCGGATCGCAACACGCACACAAATGTTAATTTGGATTAAATCTCCTAGTCAGTAGTTTCTTCTTGCTTTTTGTCATTCAAGAGGCACAATCTTCTAAAAATTTTCTAGTTGCGAGTTTCGCAGCCTCACGGCTGTGAAAATTATATAATAATTTCGGTACTTGAACAAATACAAAACACGATCTTTCTTTTGTTCGTCCATGCCGAAACAATAATCACTAATTAGCTAAAGTTATAACAGTTGCGATTTTCTCAGCGGTGGCAGTTCTACTCTTTTAAGACAGCAACAGTGGAACCCGGCGATAAACTCCTAGTAAAAGGAATGCGCTTTAAGACTCTCCCGCCTAACCGTTGCCGTTCGCGACTAAGCAGCAACTCCCCCAGTTATCCAAACCGCCTCACAGCTCTTTGCCAATGAGAATCCCCTTCCCGTTACTCGCCGGAATGGGTTCCTCCCGATTTCATCCGAATTTTTCTTTCCATTAAACTTGATGCTTTCGCATCATGACACATTGCTAGGATGGTTGATAAGGAGATGGTCATATTTGTTGTGAATTTTTCTATGACGAAATGATATATCACCATTTTCTATTCTGCTTAACATTATTTCCCATTGTTTTATTCGAAATTGTATTGCATGTTTACTTATGACCAAAAAGTAATGATTAACAAGTTTAAGTAGCAGGAGAGTGCTCCTGCCAGAAAGGTTTTGCAAAACAATTACTGAATCAAACAGTATATTTTTCATATCAAAATACAAAATTTTCGTACATATCCCCTTCTCCTGCAAAAGTTTGAAAAGTTCTCATCAAGATACCCATATTGCCTACATGTGATGAAATTTTTTTTTCAGGGGCCACTCCCCTATATGGGAAGACCCCTCTCAAACACCTTATAAATTTCTTATTGTGGTTAAACTTTGAAGAGGGCGTCACTTTGCATCTATCTACAAAATCTTATGTTTCTAGCTTTTGTAGTTTGCGAGAAAAAGTGGTGTGACACACGGACGGACAGACAGGACGCGATTTTAATAAGGTTTTGTAACATTCCGGATACACGTTTTCCCATATTTTTTCAATTTGAAAACATTCAAAAGGTTATAAGTCATTTGAATGCGTTTTATGAAAATTGTCGGGTTCAGTCAAAATATGCTTTGATTGCAGTTGCTTTGTTTTTAACTCAAAGCTAAACCAAGCCACGTAATCGCACACAAGAGGGGAGTATTATAAAGCTAAAGCGATGAACATTCTTTTGTTATTGCTTAACAATTTTCATTTGATTGCCGTTGGTTCTGTTGCTGTTGATTCTTGTAGCGTTGCCGTAATGCTGAAAGAGCACTCAACAAACGATTGTTGACTGCATCCAGAGCTGCAATTTGTTCGAATGTTTTTGATATAATGCCTTTTTTTCT
The DNA here is from genome assembly GCA_963969285.1 of Odontomyia ornata. Lineage (NCBI taxonomy): Eukaryota > Metazoa > Arthropoda > Insecta > Diptera > Stratiomyidae > Odontomyia > Odontomyia ornata. The sequence continues at coordinate 271,827,198 of OZ017739.1, read as the reverse complement.
ATAACCCCAACTGAGCGCCAAACTTAGGCAGTAGCCGTACATTTGTCTAGTTGCATATTTATCGCAAAGAACATTATAGTACATCACCGTAAGAATACATGAAGACCTACTTTTGTTTTGCCTCGCAAGAGGTACACATGATCTTTGTGGGAGTGGTGTTACGGGAAGGCCTTTTTGCATATATTGAACTGATAAATTATCCAGCCTAAACGTCAGCAGCTTTTGTAATGATTGGGTCTAATCTACACAAAGTTACAGGACTTTTAATAGGAACGGGTTCATTGATAATATTAAACTTAATAATGTGAGAGACCAAATCAGTCAATACAAGTCCATCTTTTCTATCCATGAAAATGTATCCACCACTTTCTCCAGTTGCTCTGTTACCCTTCAGATACCCTCGGCGTGAGAGTTCCTTCGGCTAAGGACCTCGGACCCGGCTTGCCGTTGGAGATAGTCGTAGGAGGCGCCACTCGCTTATCCCCTGGTCCTAAAAAGCCGCCAAGCGAGAACGCGGCCGCAGAACACCCTTCACACAGCTCGAACTACCACTCACTAATTTCTTTCCTAACAGGGGAGGATCAGACTCACCGGGTGACCACTTGCACAGCTTGCCGGGCTCAGATTTTCCGGCGTAACTCGCACCGAGCAAAAATCTAAGGAAAACACCCGCGCTAAACAATCCCGGAATAGTTTGTACTGGAAATTTACTCCCGATCGCACCCTGTAACTCGCACCGAACGAAAAACTAAGAAAAAAAACACTTGCGCTAAAAAATCCCGGAATAAATCGCAATGAAAATTTACCCCCGAACACACCCGAGCCAGGTGTACAATTAACCTTCGTGGCAATCCTATTTTTTTTTTTTAATAATCAAAAAAAAACGTTCACTATTTAATCATATATATAATGGTAAAGTGCAAAGGAAATTCAAAAATAGAACGTTAATTAATTGAAATGCGAGACTTAACTTACTCTACCTAGTTGGCGCCCCCCTGAAGTAATCTGCGTTGCAAAGCTCTCCTGCCAGCGCGCTGTTACGGGAACCGCAGTCCAAATATTGCTCGGTTCGTGTTCCGTCGTTCCTCTCTGTGTACTGTAAATGACAACATACATACGAAAAGCTGCAAATTGTAATCAATGCATCTGTGGGCACGGTGTCGTATCATGGATTAGCAGAAGTGGGTGTGCATCCATACTCGTATTAAGTATCAAACATATACACACAAGACTTCGCAATCGAACGTACCGCCCAGTGGAACGAATTGGTTACATGCATTGCAAATCGAGTGAAAGCTTTAGCTTTGTGGTTGCACCAGTCACAGAGAGATGGCACTAAATACGTTAAACTGTTTTGTTGTTGAACTTTGATCTTTTTTGAAATGGTAACTTTTGGTTAACTTTTTCCCTTGGCAATTCAATGTTCAATTACGATCCCCCAATTGAAGTCCGAATTTCCCTTTTTTAGTGCACTCGCCCATCTGGTATAAATGTCAAAGTGACTGTCATTCTGTTTTGTGAACTTGTTTGTTTGTTTACGTGGGAGATGAAAAACCATATAGCCGAAACCATTCCAACGCCAGCAGGACGAGAAACATCAAAAAATGTATTGCTGGTGAGTTTCTTATAATCACAAGTTGAGCCTGATACTGCATAAAACTTTTTCAGATTCAGTAACATTATCGCTGCGGCTTGAAATTCCGAAAGTTTCTAGTAAGTTTCAACTTTCTTTATTAATAGTTTTCTAGTAAGTTTCAACTTTCTTTATTAATAAATATTACGCCTGATTATGTTGAGTGGTTAGTAAGCGACTTACGTCAGGCAGCGTATATACTAAGAAATAATTGATCATATCAATTTCGTGTTTTGAAATAAATAATTTAACTGTTTGAAACTAAATTAAGATTATCCACGAATTAGTTTACTCACGATGCAATTTCTTCAATTTTCAGATAAAATCAACTCGATAAAATATCCGCCAGCATTGAATGCAATCGTTGCACAGTTCCCATCCCCAACATGGACAGTCGCCACATCAAACACATTTTTGGATCTGGATGCTACTTCTCTCAGCGGGTTCACAAATCACGTAAGCAGAATTGAATACATTAAATTATGATTCATAAAAGGAATATAAATTTGAGAAGAATGAACACTGACACAACAAAGATAGATTGCCAGTAATAGTTATAAATTAGATGTATTCTGTTGTTGCATTTTTCCGCACATTGATTGCTGTTGTGATAGGCTTAGGAGTAGTGGTTGCTATTTTGTTAGGCAAGTCCATACTTGTTGTGACGATGGAATCAATTTCATCCATAGTAGAATCCGAGATTGTTGGGAATTTCAGTGGATTTTGTCATCAGGACCTTGGTTGTTTTATCCGCTCATCTTCAGTCATACCATCACTATCATTCTTGTCGTCAGAATCAACGACATCGTTTTCATCATCTTCAATATCCCACCAGTTGCTGGAAGAACTTTAGCGTCCAAAATATCTTGCGGTTTACTTGTTGAGATTTTGTACGTATAATTTGAGTTTTCTTGTTGATTGTCTTCATTTGATTATTGTTATTTTCGATTGTTTATTCCTACTTTAACATTTTTGTTTATTCCTACCTTAACATTTAGTTTAAAATTTTTATTTTAACATTTCTACTTTGACATCTTTATTTTAACGTTTTTATCTTAACATTTTTATTTTAACCTTTCTATTTTTTTTTACCATTTTATTATTTTACCCTGTAAACATTTTTATCTTTAACCGTGGCTCGGGCGGTATCCTAACGACGGCAGAAAAAAAAGAAAAAGTGCAAATGGTTTCCGTGACAGCTCGTTCTATCTGACCGTAGAATCCGCTACAAATCTCTTATTGTCCTTTTCGTAAAGGTTCCTCTAGTAGTTTGCCTATGCGGACTGCTCGACTACTACACAAACCTGACATAAACTTGCGAGCATTTGTACTTCCTGGCGGGAGACTAAAGTCGTTTTTGCCCCGAGACCTGTAGAGGTGTTATATGCATTACCAAAAGGACTACCGATTTATTTAAGTTCTACTCTAATGAAGATATATGTAAGTGAGAATTTTAAGGTACTAAATGACAAGTGCATGAGAGACTCACGCAATCTCAAAATACTAGTGTTCAGCTGTTTTCTGATAAACTAAATTTTCGCTTTTCTTTTTTATCGCAATGTTACTGAAATAATGGCCTAGGTGCCAACCGAATATAACGAAACCATTGCTGTTTACATGGAGATATAAATTTCCCTGCTTTTGGGTATCGAAGCTTCATAGAACTTATATTAATTTCAAAAAATCAAGGCAAAATACCTAGGAATTATTTTAGATTCGATACTTCTTTTGAAAGGAAATATAGCGGACAAGGTTGGTGGGACATTGTATATCTATAGAAAAGCGATAGTGAAACCAATTCTACTGTACGGAGTAGTATTCTGGTGATCATGGATAGAAAAGGCGACCAGCCAGAAGACACTCGCAAAAGTCCAAAGACTATCAGCGTTACTTGTCACACGGACACTCCACACGACTTTTACGAAACGCACTCTTACATTTCCGGTTTCCAATTAAACAGTAGGTGCTGTAAAATTGGCGGTAACAAAACGAAATTATATTGGTAGGGCAGTTCTCGGCCATGCGGAAATCTTGGCTCAGGGACAACCAATTCAACGAGAATCAAATAATCATTCGCCCACCTATCTACGAATTTAGAGTTTGTGTCTCTTATCGCTGCATGGGGAAATAGAAAACTGAAAAATTGAATTGTTCTGCAGATTGTGAATTGGTATTTTGATTGCCTTTATTGCACTGCCTATTGAGCAGAAATACTCAAGAGACACTGAGAGATCCTGAATAGAATAATCGTCTTGTGTGTTGTATAGACTACTGTATAAAGCATTTGACATTGGCCGTACTAAGTTAACTATTGAGACCTAGAAGATTCCTTTGCCTTACGATAGCCCTCTTGATCGGACAGTGCTAGATTGGCAGGGATACGATGCACATGGACAATCCTTACAATGATTTTTGCCGGTATTGCAAATGCGAGGAGGAAGAAGAAACAATTCGTCATTTCTTCTGCGAGTACCTAGCTTTTGCTGGAAGAATTGATTATCGTCGATCATTTTCTTATTTTTTCTATGGCCTTACTAACATATCTGCGGTAGATGTGCGACTCGACTTTTGTTCTGTTAAAGTCGTTTTCGCGGTAAAGCATGGAAGCGCAGTGGGGGAGCGCAACATGCTCCACTAGATAAAGAGAAGTAGCCTGCTCCAATACCGCAAGATGTCATGTTCTTGTTCTTGTCTTAATATCTCGGAGGTGGAACCATAATCAAAGCGAGTTTTCCCTCTAATAAAAGCGATGATAAGGATGCTTTTAACTGTGGTTTCAAAGTGGGTCCTAAAGTACCTAGGTGAAAGTTTACTGGAGAGGTCCGAAGGAGTCTACCACTTAACACACCTGTCTAAGTGGATTAATCGGATAAATGTAACAAATATATGAACGAAAGAAGATATTTTTCCGAAAAATCGTTCTTTTCAATTAAACCATTCTATAGCTTAAAAATTCTTCAAACAAGCACGCTGAACACTTTTAATTTGGAAACTTACTAAAAAAAATTACATGTTTTATACAGCACATTTTAACAAAGAAACATTGATTGTATGTGTTAAGCTGATGTCTTTCATGTTAACATGTAGGAGTATGTCGCATGTATTATTGTGTGCTGCCTGCTTGAAATCAGATACTAAGATAAAATTTTGCACTTGTTCTCATTCTCTTTATCGAATGCTCTATATAAAGTACAGCGTCAAATTGAAATTGGTATTTCTTTCAATTTTGTAAGAAGCTCTTTGCAGCACTTTGATTTTGCAACTTCAAAAAGATGAAATTCAAAAAACAAAAAAAAACAATAGAAAAGTAACTGATAATAGAAAATGTCACTGATTGCAGCGACGTAGAAAACCCAGCAAAAACAAGCGATTTTATGAAGTAAAATTGGAAATAGTATTTCATCTCAACTTCAAATAAAAACAGAAGGACCGTCTAACAATTGTCTTATTTCCTGGAAAGTTAATGTAGAAATGAGATTTTTGTGCGAAATGGACATTAGACGTCACTGCAATGATTGCTTATAGCATACCAGGAAA